>JAIPRN010003574.1:0-20457 GCA_025469175.1 Geopemphigus sp. TES_GeoC_2020 | reverse complement strand
GGTCGGGGGGGACAAAAAAAAAAAAAAACAACACACCGTTTCGCATACGTTCGGGGACGGAAAATATATATCGTTTGTCTAGTGATTTAAGAGTTCCAAGTCGACTGCGTGTCGGAATAAAGAAAAAAAACGAGATACATACGCGCGGGCGCGTACGTGGCTTATACAATTATATATTATTTATCGGGAAACGGATTTTCGTACGAAACGAACACGTACGGTTTTGTTGGAAATTAAAAATCGCTCGATAGAATTCGTCGAATTTCGGTGGAACAGCGTGGTTCTTCGTAGTGTTCGTCCGTACGTACCGTTTAACGGCCGCGTTTTTCGGTTTGAAAAGGCGGATGGCGTATTTACACGGCCGTACGAAAAACTATCGAACCAAAGTCGGCGTGACCGATAGACGTTTCAAATGCTGTACACAAACCGGTTGCGGACGATGTGCACACGTACCTCACATCGTTCTGGATCGTGACTAAATAGCGTCGCGAAATGCCGAAAACGAACGTGTACAGATTATACTTAAAAAAACGTACGATATTAATACGGCGTAAAAAATGCGATTTAAATACGCCGCCTAATAATTATTATATGCCGTGGGGACGTGAATGGCAACCACACACACACACACACACACACGCTCGGATCGTGACTAATAAGCGGACGAAAATTAATTTTATTCGACCTACCGAAACAAAACGGGCGATTCGGATTTCTCGAAAAACTCGTCGACCACCAGTAATCGCCACCGGCGGTCATAGGGAGTAATGTATGCAAATCGTCGGACGCGTTATTCGATTAACGTGGACATTCTCACATTACGGTCATCTACGGCGGACGTGTTTACCCGTCGTATAAAATGTATACGACCGGGGCCGCCGCCGATATACGACGACAACACCTTTATACCGTTCGCGTTATTTACCGATTATACCGACCAAGGCCGATTTCACGTCTAACCCGAACACAACGGTCGAGCGATTACGTGTTATCATCGAGTCCGCCGAGTAGAAAAGATAACGGACCCCGCGCGGGCCGGTATTTATTTGACGAGAATGTCGGCTAGAGTAAACGGAACGAAATGTTTCGCGATCCATCAGATGAATTCAAATCATCCGAATTCACGCGCGCTATTCCCGTACGTTTCCCATTCGTCGTGTACCGCGCATATCGTCCATCGTTTGTTGTTTATACTACAACGAACCGTCGTCCGGACGTTTCCATTACGGTCCGCATTCCCGGACGACAAACCCGCGGCATTTTTACGTACGCCAATTTTTTCGTCCCCCTTTCGGTCCGAATATCGGTGACCCGGCCGTAATCGTTTCTATATTGGGATGGACACCGTACGGCCAGGACGACTTTTGTTTTATACGCCCGAATTCGTTCGTACATTCTATTCCGGGACCATTTATAGGAACGTCCGCCGTTCGGTTGACCTACGAGGCGGATATTGTTTGTACGGCGAACGTATCTGCGGACGGAAAAATGTACGAAACGTGTTTCGTTCGGCGCGATCAATCGGCGGGAAATTCGTCGCGTACTCCGACGCTGCCGCCGCCGCCACCGCCGTGGACGGATGGCGACAAGGGGTAGGTCGCCGTATTCCTAAAAGCTTTTGAGGAAATAGCTGAAACGAAAGGCGCAAACGCGAATATTTTGTTGGCCGGAGATTCTTCGCGTTGTAGTTGTTTTACGAACCATCCGACGATTTATCGTCGTCGCCTTTATATTTAAAATACCGTGTCCGAATGTGCGTTTATCGTTCGCGTCGTGTCCGTGTCTTTTGCCATGTTCTGCGTTATAAAAACGTATACGATATCTACGTATATACAGAAAACTTGTTCGGGACGCGATACTGACAGAAACGGATCTACCGCACGCTCGTTAAGAGATCGTAACGTAACACCAGTCTGAAAGGCTAGGTAACCTGTTATCGACACTTCCGAACGAAATCGGGTACCGTTTGGAACCCTCTTTACAGGAACCCCGCGATATTCGTTTAAGAAGTGATAATTGTACGATATTTCGACGCGTCGCGCGCGTTTTTAAACTTTAAATTATTTTTTCGTTGTTACTTTCGTACTTTAAAATAGCTATTCGGTATCTAATTTAAACAATAACCGTAACGAATAATCCCCGTGAACCCCTCTTATCGGCCGAATTCCCAAGTTATTTAATAGCGTTACGACAACGTTTGTCCAGGATCGGCATTTTTGGACTACACCTTACTAATGGTCCAGTTTCGGACGTGAAAATCAAATCGAAACGAATATAAAAACCGAACGGACGAAATAATGCACGTTCGAGAACGACAGCGGTTCTGAATTTCGACACTTAAAAATTACTCAGTTCCGAAATAGTAACCCTACGTGTGCACGGCCTATGGTTTTCATGTCGAAGATCGTCGGTAGGTCCGTTAACGTTTACGACGGGTCTAATAAGTACGGCCATTGTTCCGGGAAAAAATAAGGAATTAAAAACTATTACGCCGACGGTAACGTACACGGACCGACGACGTCGGTACTGGACGGTGGTTGATAGTCATCCCGAAATTCGCGATCCGAGCGGGACGACGAACGACGTATTTGGTCGGTGGACACAGTTTCAGCGCCTCGCTGATCGATGGTATCCAATTTCCTCGGCAAGCCGGGAGATTATAACATTCTGCCGGTAAAAAAGTATCCCGGAAAAATTATCCACGTTTCCGTCGGGCCGATTCGTTTTTTTTTTTTTTAAAATCCCCAACTAAATAACTCGGTGGAACCGACGTCACGTAAACGTATACGATTCCGTTGAACTTTCTCGACCGCGCTATTACGAACTTTTGTCCAAAAGCGCGTAACATCGAACGTCAGTTTTGACGTACACACACTAGCGCCGCCATTGTTCGCGTTCCACCAATATTACCGAATAAAAATAAGGGTCGCACGACTTGATAATAGCTGACCCGTATGGGATAATTGTACCGCGACGTTTACCGTCAACGACGCGCCCGGCCGCCGTTATTAGACAGAGTTTCGAGTATATTTGCTTCGGCGAACCGAGACGAGTTAATTAATAATTACCGCTATAGAATTAACGGCGGACGGAATACCGCAAACGTGTCCCGGAACGATTTCTCGCTGGCCGTATCAACCGGACATCGGAATGGTAACGACCGATCGCTTTACGCCCGGTGTCGATTGACGCGCGAACCCCGAGAAGAATGGTTTACCGCTTACCCGGTCGTATTTTACCGTTTCGATTAACCGAAATATAATCCCACGGCGGCGGAACGGTTTACCGATGGTGGTCCCGCGCGTACCGCGACGCTACTTTATGGAAAACGAATTTCGGTAAAACCGCGTTCGATAGGACGGCGGCGGGTTAGGTCAGGACTGTATATACATTATGGGCCGGTATTAAAATTCGGACGACCAAGGCGGCGGAATAACAAACTCACGCGGTTAATTTACGACCGAATTGTTTATTATTACGCCCGCCCCGCCTCCCCCTCATCTTCCACCGCGGTCGTCGTACGCCGGCAACTATCGAAATTGTGTTCCGCGTTTTCCGGTATAGGACGCGGAAAATATTCGCGTTTATTCCACGCGATCGTTCGACCGTCGCACGTTTCAACGGCGTGTCCGGCACTATTCCCGTACGAAAACTCGTATCCGAAACAAACGTCCGAGATTCGTAATAAAACTGATCCATCGGAAACCGTATACGGCGTTCAATATTAATGACGAAACAATAACCCACCGCCTTTACGCGCGTTTAAACGTACTCGGGACGATATTAAAAGAGAACGGACGGGACTTAAAATAACGTCCGAATATATAAAACTTTGCGATTTTTTATGGGATACGCGAAACGAAATGGAAAAAACGGACGCTCTCGTGACAATTGAAAGTTACCCCGAGGAAACGAAAAGCGGAAACGACGTATTTATTAGCGCGCTCGTTATTCGTAGGAACCGGGGATATTTTTTCTTTTTTAGTGGCTACCCTGACATCCCTCGTGCCGTCATTCTCATTTCATTATCCAACTTCGTCATACGAACAAAACTTCCAATCAACAGTCACTTAACTCGGCCGTTTTTTTCGGGTTTTTTTTTTTGTTTTAAACTTTTCGACTAAAACTTTAGGCCGGCCGGCTGTGTACGTAACACATAAATATGGCGAACGAAAGGAGTGGGGAGGAAACAAAGCCGCCGGCGTATTTCGGGCGCGTTCTTCGGCGACGTATTTTATAAACAGCAAAACCAGAGTACCTGGAAACACGAGAATACGATACATTTCCGTTATATCCGAATAAAATTACCGATTCGCGGGCTGTCAGCCAGCTAATATAATTACGTCCCGTTCAGCCGTTCCGTTGTATTTACAACACGTCACGATAATTCTGAGCGACTCAAAAACCATTTTCGTGACGTTCCGTCACTCCCGTTGTCTTGGAAATACCGCGTTACCCGTAATTACGATTGCACATTCGCGCCGGAAACATCCATTAGTTACGTGGATACATTCGATACGTTTCCCGTATTGCGTCCTGAGGAGCGGGTTTTGCCGAATCCATCGGCAAATATTCGGCGAGGGGGCGGTCCGGCGTTTATTTTGCTTCCCCCCCCGTTTTTTTTATCGCGACGTCTAGTCGTATACGCGATCGCGTCTCCGTACAACTTTCTGTCGCTAATTGTACGATAGTTAATTATAATTCGATAATACTAACCGAATTAATTTTAGAAGTATTATAAACTTGTTATTACTTAGTTATTACAAATAGTAGAACGTTTGTGAAAATATAATCGTTTGTTTTTCGTTTATTACGTAAGGTTTAACAATTTTTTTTCTCGATTGTCGTCAAAAAAAAAAAAAAAACTATCGGACAAATTGCGCGGCACATAATTATTTTCTACGCGTTCGGACGATTTGTCTCGATCGTTCCTCTACGCGATCCGAAATCACTTTTTATTCTTTTCAGTAGAACGTTTACGTTATTTCGTGTACAAAAGCGTTCTCGAAACGATATCGGTATATTAGTGTTTTATAGTCGTCGGTTTATTACGAATATTACGCGCGAAACAATACGAATTAAGAACGTTTCGAAAAGAAAAACGTATTTTCTATAAACCGAATCGTCGGGAAATTCGCCGTTTATTTTTTACTCGCTTACACACACATATCGCGGTGGCTACGTAAAAGCAGACGTTACGAACAATGTTACAAAGCATTATATCCAAACAGTTTTTATACTTTTGTCTCACTGAATCCGGCTTACGGCGTATAATTCGCTAACGTAAAACACGCTTAATTCGAAAATATTTTCGACCCGGACGAACGGGCCGACGTGTATAGAACGAAGTTTTCCTGCGAGCGCAAAATAACGAGAACGTACTTAAGGAACGTTGATAATTAAAAACAATTTCAAAATTGGTCGATGTGTTCGCGGACGATGTAAAAACGAACGGCGAACGTTTCTAATATTGCGCTAATATTTGTCACGCATCGAAACGTCTTTTTCTCCGACGAAAAATAAACGTAACGGTTTTCGTTGGCCAAAGTAATTGCGCGATGGCACCGACAATTATTCCGCGCGGTGTACCTGCCCGAACGGGGCCCTGGCCGAAAACAATACGACCACGTACCGCACAAATAAACGACCGGAGTTCGTGTCCGCGGAACACGTTCGTTGTTTGCTCCGAACAACCGCGCGCGCATTTTCGGAAACGTCGGCGTCAATTGCCACCCCTCTTCCACCAGAACCGCGTTTGATGTACCGTCGAAATTGTCTTCCGCGTGTTCGGCGAAGTTCGCGTACGCGCCCGCGCAAATCACGCGCGGCTGAAACGCGACTTAATCGTATTTCGGCAGCGCCTTTGATGTAACCAATAAATGCTACGCGTCCTCGGTAAATATTCAAATTTATACCGCTGCCGTTTTACACCGGAACGTCGTTTCGTTACCGTCGTTATTTATAAAACGCGGCATCGACCGCGCGGTACATTATTCGGCACGCGTGGGTAGCTTAAAAACGCGACGGGACGGGGCCCGGCGGCCAACAGTCGTTCGCGTTTTACGTGTCCGGAGGAATCGTTTACGGTGGACGAGCTCGTGTCCGTAACGTATATCGAGGACATCTTCGTCCCGCCGACGAAAACGTTCCGTTTAATACGTCGGCGATTTCATCCTACCTTGTCGCGTATAATTAACGTCGCGATTTACAACGATACTCGGTTGTTGTTTTCGAACTTTTTCGTTCGAAAAATCGACGTTTCCTTGAACGTTCGATGTTTTCGACCGTCGTCTTTGTTGATTGCAATTATTCGAATTCCGACGGGATATTCGACAGAAATGTACTCTATTAAAAACGTCCACCGGGATACTTTGTAAAATCAATTTTTCTAATAAACTTCCGGATATAGGTTTTTTTGTCGAATAATAAATATCCGCTACTTTCTAGTTAACTGATATTAAGATACGATATCGTATATCCGTAACGATACGTTCCTTGGCCTCGATCATATTCCGATTGTCTTACCTATCCGTTAAGCGTATAATTATTTCCATCTAATAATCGGCAATTCGAAAGAAAATTCAACCGCGGCCAAGTCGTTTTTTTTTATAAACACGCCTAATAAACGAACGAATAATTTCGACGATAATACGTACGAAAAGAGGGTGGCGAGCCTCCTTCGGCGTCGCGAATATTAGCTCGAACGAATTTCGGCCGACATTTCGGAGTTTAATTATTACTCCGAGTTCGAACGCGATAGACGTTGTCGTAAAAACAGTATTATCCGCGTAAGCTTTTTCACTTGAGGATTTTAAAAATTAAGTACGAAAATCGTTCGCGACCGAAACGATTATGTCGCAAAGTGTAACGGATCCTATAGAATTGCCGTCGGATTGTATTGCACGGGCGCCGGTGGAAAAACTACCGGGAAAGCCGAAAAAAGGTGTCGAGTGCCGCGAACTAGACACGATTCGTTGGCCGACGCCCGTGTCAGTCAATCAATCGTTCACGCGAGCGTACATGTTGTGCACGAGAAGAAAACCGTTTGCAGTGAAATTCAAATGGGACTCGTTCGTCGTGCGAACGTTTGCCGTTTCGTGCAGAGCGGCAGAAACGCGAACTAAACCGCGACGAAGTGTTTCAAGAAATGCGTTTTAGAAATTGACGGAAACGCGATTCGACCGCGCCGGGGAATACGCATAACGGAACAGTAAAAGGCCGACCCGTCGTTTAGTTTCCGACCAGCGGTCATCCATCCGAGATCCTCTCGTACGTATCTGCCGCGTTCCGTTTTACTACGTTTTACTGGCCATCGTTTCGTAATCGTCGGCCGTCCGTCCCGTTAAAAACAACAATTTCCGGACGGACGTTCGTCGGGAAACTAAACACGCCCGGTTTACACACCGCGACGCGGTTCGATTACGGTATATGCTTTTCAATCACGCGCCGTTCGTCTAGTCCGATAGCTACCGTTCCGTTTACCGACCGCCGCCCACGGACTGTGTCCGCGATAATTACGATGCCCGACGATTACTTAACTCGTCCAAACGGACGTGAGACAACGAACGCGCGCGTATATTATATAGAGTCGCGTTGGCCAATAATTCTTCGTTGTTTACGTTCGAAAATATCGGTAAGGGGTTAGTTATTATTAACAAACTAACCGAATGCGATCGGCGTCAAATATTTCCGACGTTCGAACTGCCTTTCGTAAAATGCGTCGGCGGATTTGGGGGGGTGGGCAAATGCCGCCGAAAGGAGGAGCCCGACGGCGGTCTAAAAAACGGATGAATGTCGGAAAACGTTAATTTGGGAACGTTCGAATTGTATGACATCGTTTTCTTTTTTTTTTTGGGCCTTTGCACGGTTACCCCTAAGTATCTGGCTCAAAGCGGTTAACCGACGACCGGTTTTAGACATCACGAACTACGTCCGGACTATTACGAACTGAAACGCGCGGCGAGTACATTTACCTTTTTATCATACGTCGTCTAACTATTATGAACCACACCACCGGCTTTACGGGTGGTTGACTCGGCGATCAATAAGTCCGCGTCGACTATTACGACGTTGTATTATTCGGTTAACAATATTTATAAATTATTTTCTAGACCCGCGCGAGTGTTTCGTAAATTTCCCGACGAACCGGATGACGATTTTGGGAAAACGAAACACGGTTGAACGTAATAAACGTAGCGAACGTCTATGAATTCGATAAAGCGTGATAAAATGTGATAAAAAAAAAACAACGTTAGAAATATTAGCGCCTCGGGAAGAAATAACGGGAAAGACGACGAAAAACACCCTACGATAGTGTCTAAATCGCTCCGTCCGTCGAAAACCTCGGACGTCGATAATTCAACGACGAACGCAACGGGGCGGCCATTATGAATTCATAGACCGGAGTCGGTTCTCGAACACACATTTCGGAAATAACAGCGAAAACGCGTACAGCGTTACTTGTTACGTACACGCGTGTACGTGATATTCGTCGTTTAAAAGTTGGCCGCCAGATAAGCCCCTGGCGGCGCAATTGGCGTGGCTCTCGCGCGTTACGCGTTAATCGTCGGCGGCGCCTTCTCGCCGCCGGTTAATACGGTATAATATTAAAATAGTCGCCACTTTTACCGATGCCGCTCGCGCTGCCGATGAAATAACGTCGTCGGCTGTTTGTGAATTATGGCCCGCCGTTGTCGAAACCACCGAAGAAGCGACGAGAGAATAGCGACCGAACGTGCGTGCGTGCGCGTGTGATACGAAAATTTGCATAACGACGCGGTCGGGACGCGAAGCGAATATTGTGTTTTCAACGGCGTCGCCGTAACTGCCTGGAAGAACGTTTAACGTTTCGTTTTTACTACCGCGTGTTTTTATCATTCTCCCTCGGCCGTCTACGTTCATTACCATACGGCTAGACCGCTCCCACACCCGCGCCTATGATGCTTTTGCCCCCCCCCACCCCGCCCATGACACCGAAGGCGCTCTATACCGCGGCCGGGGGCCACTCGTCCGCAGTGCCGGCAATAAAATATCGCGCACTCTTTCTCGTTCACGTTTCGTCGTTCGGCCGCGAAACTCGTCTGCCGACATTAAGTACAGTTTTCGCCGAGCTTCTAGCCGTACGTCGGCGTTACGTTACGCCCGCCGCACCTCCCACTTTTCAAACAATCGTCCCATACGCCGCCAACCGCGTGTTGTACGTTTGTAGGTGTCGCAACATCCTGCACAAACACCACCGGGGTCTCGTCCTCCCCCGAATGCAGGCCGTCCCGCCGACGTCGAGTTTGTGTTAATTTATAATATACCTAGACGTAGTATGTGCCAGACGTCAGTGATCGTCCAAGTTCGCCAACCACGCGCTGTGAATATTGCGCGAAAATATCGCGGATTAGATTTGTACGAGAAAGGCGACGCGCAATACGGCGCTCTCGGATTTATCGAATGGAACGCGTTCGGCCCGGAATATTTGCGAACGTAAAATTATCGCAAATACGAACGGTATCGAAGTAAAACGAATTAACGATCGAGGACTATAGACCAAGGGGTCGGCGGGTGATTCGGTATTTCGTTTTTTTTTTTTTTTATTCGTCTGGCCGACGATTTTTTCCTCGTAAGTATACACGTAAAGACGGCGGTTGCCGAGCAAAAGAGATACGAAATACGTCACGCCGTGAGAAGAAAAAGAAAATAGAATTCGTCTTTTATTATCCCCGCGTTGGTGGGTAACGGGACGGGGCGGGCGCGGTTAGGTTAGGCCCGTGGTGGGGGTAACCGCGCGTGACAGCGGCAGCAGAAAGAGTAAAGATGACACGTCCGGAATATTATCTCGGTTGGGTCTTCGCCGCCAGCGCGATACGAGGGGGACGGAGCCCGCGAGAAATGGCAATAAAAATAAACCAGCGCAAATAAGAAGATTATCCGTGCCGTGGGTAAAAGGGACTCCGGGGACGACGACGACGGCGATGAATGTCTATGGACACAGGAGGAATGGCGGTAAAATGAAACGGGGTAAGGGCGTGCAAGAGCGCGAGAGGCACGTAAAATATTGTACGTGGACTGGGGTTTTTATTCTATTATATTGCGAAAGCGATGAGCGAGTTAACCACGGAGTACACCTACCGCGGCTAGATTAATCAACTTTTATTCGTTCTCATTTTTTTTTTCGCCTTTAGTTTCCGTTCTTTTTATACGCCGCTATATTTATTCGTACCGCCGGGCGCTACGGCGAAATGGTTTCCCGCGAACACCACCATACGGGAGGAGGAGGGCCCGGGCGAGCAAAAGTTCGACTCGAAGTTTACGGCGGCGGTGTAGCGGTGAACGGCGGGCGACGTGGACGTCCGACAATTTCGGACGTTTGTCCGTTATACGAGTCGTTACGCGGGTGCGTGGTGGCGACAGACCGGACGGCTTTTGGGTCGGACAAACGGGGGCAATGACGAAAAGGTGTCTTTTTCTTACGCTCTTGCCGCGCGCGCTAAATCTATCCGCTAGGTGGGGCGAGGAAGAGGTCGACTCGTAGAAAGCGAAAGTGTACGTTAGCCGGGAAAACGACATGAATCAAAAACGAAGGGCAGACAGACAGACGGAGTGAGAGAAAGTGAAACACCGTACTTACAGTTGTTGGTGTCATTACGTGCAGTTTCGTCCGAAACAAATTGCAATAACTTACACACGTGCGTTCGGCCGGAAAGAAGAAAGAAAACGCGTTAACGAACGGGAAAACTTTTTCCGTGTCCTACACACCGCGTACCGTACTTACCGTCTGCCCACTTTTGAGATATCCCGAACAATGTCGCTGCGTTCCGAACGTCTCGCGTGAACCGCGTCTTCTCGCGTCCGGCGTTGGGAGGAGGGCGGTGGGAATACCAAAGTGGACGTCTGTTGCGACTCTTCCGAACGATTAAAACCTAATTACGCGACGGGTTACGGCCTCGGGCCACCGACGGAAAAGTTATACGCGTATAAATAATTCGGCGACCCGTAGGGACGACGCCGATATTCTCTCCGAGTTTACCGATGTTGACGACGATCGAAATGTCCCTGGTGACCGGTCGAACGTCGGTTAGGTAGGTTAGGATTTCAGCACACGTACCGTTTCCCTCGATTATGTTTCGCGGTTCGCTTCGTCCTCCGTTCCCCCACCACACACACACACACACATACACACACACACACACAAACCATCGGTTAGGTTAGGACCGCGACGAAATATTTGTCGGATAGATATCGCGAAAGCCCGCGTAGGAGAACGACGCGTACGCTGGACATTGGAAAATCTATTATCTACCGACGCGACGACGACAACGGCCGCGGCGATTATAACGTTAAGCCCGAAATGGCCGAAACCGATTTCGCGGTTCAATTCCCGGCGCTCTGGAATAGCGTCGCGCGCGATCGATCGTGAAATCGCGTGTGTACGGCGAATAATTAGTTTTCTGACCCGTACCAACGGCAATTTGGTGGCCGTTAATCCTCGGAAAACTAATTTAGATTACCGGTGTTGAGGGTAAACGCCAAAAAATACGCGATCCGATACCTTTATTATAATTATGTTTTCACGGGCGTGTAGTTTTTTCGGGTTTTTTATTCCGAACGATCGCGCGATTCGCCAGGTTTTTTTCGACGGAAAAAAATGGAAGGTAATTTACCCGCGACGTGCACGATTGGCGAAGTCGATTAGCGACTAGGCACGGCCGCCAATCGACGCACGAATAACGCCGTTTTCGTACGTTAAAACTAACCGTACGTAACACGGCGGCGACGACGATCGTTAAAAATACGTAACTTTCGCGTCGATTTTCGTCACGTTTTTCGCACCACGGCTACCCAAACGCGTCCGTTCGATACGTTCGGCACCGGGGCCCGCGAGTCGTGTCCGTACGTGAATTGTACCGCGCCGCATTCGTATAATCGCGGACCACCGATTCCTACGATCGCGGTAACGACCCTAGTTTGCTATTGTTATTACGAATATTTCCCGAGTGATGGCAGTGGTGATTAGGTTACGTTTATGTCCTTGTGTATGTGTGTTGGCCGCCAAACGGGACGACGGCCGATTATTATTTCCGGTCGGTGGCAGCCACTGTACACAAGTGTTTGACCTCGTCGAACGACTCTATTCTATCCCGTTCGTTTCCGTTCCCCACGACTTCTCTCGATTATTCGACGATCCCTGAATCGACTTTCGTTTAATTAATTACGTACACGTTGTTTATAACGCTCGCGATTTTTAAAACCGATATATATATATATATATATATGACGTTATAAAAATTCTATCGACCCACTTATCGAACGAATAATCCGTAAAACAAAACCAATTATGCTTAAAAATTATACGACGCTTTATACAATTAAACGCTAATTACCTATATATATTTATATTTCAATAATACAATTAATACGGTAGAACGTCGATTATCTTTGGCACTACTAAACTTTTTTACGTCAATGTTTGCGTAAGCTCGCGCTTTTATTATTTACGTAGGTCCCTATTATAAAATTAGTGATTTCTGCTGTGTAGAAGGCCGCCACTGTTAATTACTAATTGTATTATCGAGTTGACGAATTGTCGACAATCTAAGGGCGATTATTATTGGTAAAACGCGACCGTTCGCGTTGAAACGAGTTCTGAACGAAACGAGTTCATATTATCGAAAATAATAGTGGACTACAAAGCGGACGTTCGTTAATTGGACATTACAATAGCGAATGGTCCATCGGTGAAATGAAAAAGAGTGATCATTTTTTCCAAACTCGGCCGGAATCAGAGTCGACCGTCGGCAAAAACCAATCGAAAAGTAACGAAAACCGCGACCAAGACGTTCGATTAGACGACTTGGGTTTAGCGCGGTCGAGAATTGTAGACGAGGGGCCTACATGAACGTACCGACGTGAAAGTAAAACGAAATTTTCATTTCGCGGACTCGTTAAAAATATTAAATGACGACACGGAGTATTATTGTTATACGTGTAGTACGGTGTAACGGTAACTTGCTAAGCAATCGGTTAGGAAATTTCTTAGAGCGTTACGCGATCGAGTCGTTTAAAGCAGGGGAAGTAAATATGTATTTCGTTAGTAAAATGTGTACGAAACGTACGTTGGAAAAAGTCTACTCGCGTAATAACGTGTAACGTTCGTATAAAAACGTCGACATGATTTTTCAACGGTTATATAGTTCGAACGAAACTCCTATTCGTCCGTGACCTGTTCTTTTATAACGAATACGTTACTTTTTATACGCCCGATAATCGAGACCTATACGTCATTCAAAGTCCTTTTATAATATATATATATATATATATATATATGTACGCGATATTTTTAACCCCCCGTAATATATACTTTTTATAATACTTTACGATTACGTTTATAATTTAATCATTACACGTGTTTAAGCGAATCGTAGAATCGTTAAGTATTAAATAACGAATCTCGTAATTTAATTACACGATACGAGCGGTTCGTATTTAATGGAATTTAAATCAATTCATAATTTAAATGTATACGTAAAATGCGTATATATTAACGAAATTAATTTCGTATTAAAAGACAAATTAACCGCGTCGAAATCAAATTGTCTGCCGACACACTCGATACTTCGATGTTTTGAACGCGTCACGAAATTACGAGAAAAAAAATGTCCACCGTATTAATTGTGTCACCGTATCACATCTATAACCTAATCGACGATATCGATACGCCGACTTTGGGCATTTTTTATATTCCAGCCACCGTCGGGTTGAATTTCAGCCTTTTTGTCGCTTCAAAGTTCGCGAACTAAATTCAGACTATTTTCGTTTCCGGAAAGCAATTTGTTATAATATGCGTACAGTATATTTCATTTCGTCGCTCGTTCTCGGGTCGTTAGGAAATAATTTTGATTTTTACGGTTCCGGCTGCCTTTCCCTTATTAAATCTATCGACGAATATCGTTGATTCCGAGTACTTTTAAACGACGTTTTAGTGTTTTATATTTACATTTTCGTAAATCGCAATGAATATAGAACGGCGTTTATTTTTAATTATCTCGTCCTGATGTTTGTTAATAATTGTAAATAACTATATTAATAACAACAACGGGGAAGTTAACGAATAATATTACTATTATAAATAAACATCTTTCAACTAGTCGAGTTAAAAGTTTCAAATGGGAAACGGATTAAGTGTGTTGTTTGAGTCAAGTTAAAAATAATGTTCGATTTGTTTTTATTACGAAATTAAATATTTTTAGCGTAAAATTATTTTAACGAAACGAGAAAAACAAAAATACGTACAAAATTATCGCGACCGATACAACGTAATAAACATTCTCGTAGCCTGTGCAAGTTTCGAAGCGTTTTCGAGACGTCACGAATCGTAATAATTATAAGCGTATAAGCGAATTTGTAATACTGTTCCCGAAGCGGAAATAATAAAACAAGCGAAATACGCCCACAAACGCGTATGTTATCGTCGGAAAAAGAAGCCTCAAATTTGTGTGTGTGTGTGTGTGTGTGTAAGCATATAAGAACGCGCGTGCGCGCGCACACGCGCATATATATTTTTTTTTCATTACAATGATTGCGCCATTATTGATTCGAATAATTCGACGTAAACCCGTCTGTGTATATATATGTTTATATATTGTATACAATTTGGCTGAGCGAGAGATACTTGGCAAGAAAACTTACAGGAAATTACTTGACGTTTACGGGAGGGAAAAGAGTATCGAGAAGCAATAACGCCCACACTTGTTGTATTGGTTTTGCACATTGGGCCCGTTGGCAAGCGTCCCGAAGGCAATTCAAATTAAACGCAACAATCCTACGAACACATATCATGCGCCTTAAACATTGTGTTTCGGTATCCGAGACGATCGTTTCGTAACGATTTATTAGATAACACCCCGGCATAATTGTATCGCTTTGGCGTGCCAGCGAAACCGGTAACGAGCCGATTACCATTTACGAAAAATAACGGCGTTTCATCGTTCGTACGTCTGTTTACGTTTTTCCGGCCGACGACGATATGGTGATACGTATTTTGTTTTTGGATGGCCGAATTCCGATATCGGCCACAGTACGTACGTAGCATGAACCGACGAATTTCGAGAACAAAACAAACGGAAAAAGCGAGCGTATTTCGTGCGCGAGGTTTTCTAAATAAATAATTAAATAAAAAGAGCGAGGGAAACGACTACGACGAGTATTCGTAATATGGCGGCGCGTACGCTAATAAATAAACGTAAATCGTATACGCTTACGCGGTAATTAGTAGTCGATCGCGATGATTTATAGTTTTTAGGTGCTACCATTAGGTGTTTTGTCCGAACTCCGGAACTCGACGGCCGTATAAAATCTTTCGGTGGTTATCCAACAACGGTCGACGAATAATTAAAGTCCCGTCGATCCCGTTTGGATCGCTTAGTGTCTATAATCGTTCCTCGCCGTGTAGTAATAAATAACGGCCGCACTAATACGATGTTTCCGTTTTTTCCCGATATGAACACGCGCAGTGTGGACATCCGCGACAAGTTTACGGACCCGAACAAGTCGCATTGGAAAGACGAAACTCTGGAGGGCCGGTCGCACTTCCGCACGCTTTCCGAACCGGCCGTATTGACCATCGACAACGTATCGGAAATGGACGCCGGTATCTACAGATGTCGAGTGGACTTTCGAAAATCGCCCACTCGAAACATGCGGCTCAACATAACGGTCATCGGTAAGTGTGCGCGCCAGACGCTCTTAACATTACGTAGACACGCGATACGAGTCTAGCGGTCCGGCCGCGTGTCCGACGAGGCGCATTTTTCGCCCGTTCGTCGCGTCACCCGGCAGTTGCTCGAACGCTGAAACCGGCACCTACCCGGGCTTCGCCGACTGTCCGAGGTCAATATTCGTTCCGGTTCGCTCGTCGTTGTTCTTTTTCTCCCCCTCCCCTACCCCCCATTTTTAACTATCAATCTATGCACGCGACCATCGCCGATTCTTTCACCGGGCCAACGACAATCACTATTTAGAGAACCGCTTATCGTTTCTCCTCGTCCAACTAGTCGATAATTTACGTATTATAGTCACATTTATGACTTATCGCCGTTGCGTTTCCTTATTCGACCGAACTATTTCGATATTCCCACTACTCGCCCCGTTTAGTCTATTTCAAAAGCCGACGATTACGTGTTGTCGTTCGGAACCGGCCCGTCTTGTACGCTAAAACTCTAACCGCTTGTACGCGACCGGTTAACGAGCTCTAGTTTTTCGCACGTTTCCGAACGTTCCGTAAATAACGTTTATCAGTGCTCGCCTATCGCGCTTTGTTTACGTATAATCGATAATGTTTACCCACTACGCGAACCGAACCGTCGGTTTTTTAAGCGAATAATTGGAAAATAATTCGAGTTCGCTGGGTTTTCGGGAAACGAGACTCGCACACGACGTAACGTCGTCGCTTTCAAACGACCGTAGTCAGGACGAATATGTCGAATTAATTGACCGCGCGTCGGAAAATTATAACGCGAAGCACGCCGCGTACCGTCGTCTAACGCGCGACGTAATCCCATTTTTATGAATTTTTCAGCGCGAGACTTCTTATTACGTTCCGTGACCATACGTGTAACGAAAAAAACGTGATCAAATTATTTCGCCCGTGCGCGCGTACATAAACGTATATGCGTGTATATACGCTATACAAGCGCCCGTAGAGAATTTTACGCTCGACGTGGTTCACTTGACAAGTACCCAGAGAAATATCCGTCTACTGTCACGCGGTCGTGGTGGTTTTATTTCGGTTTTTTTATCTTTCGCGCTTTTCATTTCTAATCAGTTCCGTAGCGGGACAAATACACGAATTCTCGCGTTAAAACGAACGTCTCGTTTTCGATAGAACCCCCTCTCCCCGTACGAAACACATCAAGAACGGTTACGTCACTGTGGACAAATGACGAATTTCGGCAACAGCGATTTTGTAACGTAATAGGTTCGGATCGCGGGAACGAAAACGATTATTCGACGAGCCGGGCGACTTTTGGTTGCCGACTGGTAAGGCTCGGTATAGGCGAATTAGCGTCTACGTCGTTATATGGTCGCGTACGCGCGTTTATCATTTACGCGGAAAACGACGTCCGTCGTTATCACGTTCGCCGCGATTATTGTTCCGTACGGGCATTGTTTCGAAGCGGGGGAACCAAAAACTATGGATAATGATAGATTTACGCTCGAAATATATACGGTCAGCCACCGATCGGGAACAATCGTTCGCGTAGGGCGCATTCAATCCGATCTTTTTACTATTATCGTTCGTATTTCCATACAAATCGGGGTAATACGTTCCCTTTGAAAACGCACGTACAATATAAATAAACGTATCTTTACGTTACCGTGTATAGCGTATGCCTGTGAATACTGAACGTCGGATCCAAAATAAACGCGAAAACCGCGTTTCTATCGAACCTTGTATAACGATTTGCGCGGCCCCATATAGTTAATATTCGTTTTTTTCGTGAAATATTCGATCGAAATATCGTAATAAACGAGAAGTCCGGATGAGCGTGCGTAACGAAGTACAATTCGATTCTCGATTTCGTCTTTAGACGTTCTTCAGCGAATTTAATTCATTTGTTAAATATTAACCTCGGCCAGTGCAACGACGTAACGTATAACCATTTAACGCAATAAAAATTAATTACGGCGTTCTCGATGGTTCGTATAAATAATTACGATTTAAAGCGTATTGTTACCGTCTTCCGCGAAAATATAAATTAATATTACGTTCGTCTGATGGGTGGAGAGGGGAGGGGAGGGAAACATTCGAAAAAACAAAATATTTTTCGTATATCCGATCCACGTTACATTTTCACGATATAACCGAACAAACATTATTGACAACGATGGTTTTGAATACGAGATATTCCGTTCGTTTTGATGATGAACCTAACCGGCTAATAATCGAAATACGTAATTAATATCGTACGTTTCCTATTACGAACATCGATCACAATTTCGATGATAATTTCGCGGGTTCTGCCCGATAAAGTATTAAAAAAATGAATTTTTGACAAAAATATACGAAATATTTTCGATACGCATTTTTAGTTTACCCGATCCTACGCGAGTACAAACAACGCCGTTAAAAACGCGAAAATCGCACGCGCAACGTATAAAATATACGAGGAGTTCCGGACGGAGATAAGTATACGAAGTTACGAATATATATATATATACATATAAATTCTACGAAAACGAGTGAAAAACGATAAGTATACACGACGTTTGTTCGAAATATTTTATTTAGGATATGTAATTTACGATTTACGTAAGAAAATCGAAACGAACCCGTTTTTCGAATTTCGAACGCGCGGCTTCTTTAACGTAATTATTACTTAACACGAGTGTAACTGAAATTTCGTATTTCCAATGTTTTAACGATAATTCGGGCAAAATTATAACGCATTATCGTTTGTCACTATTTACTCGATCGTTGTTTGAAATAACCGTAGCGAATGATTGTATTGGACCATAAAATCGAAAACGTAATTTATTCGCTCATATCGTATTAAAGTTAATAAAAGTGGATTGAAATGTCGTTATTATATTTTATACTTGTCATTGAGTACGGTTCTAATTTCGTGTTGATTGGCAGGTTGTCGATGAATTACTAGGTAGAAGTTTTTCCCTCCTTAAAAAACTTCTTTTTAACACATTGTTATATACTCATATATCTAAATCGTGTAAAATAATCACAAACTCACTCGAAACTACTAATACCAGAAATAAAAGTAAAAAGTCGTCTTCGACAATTAAAAGTTTCAAAAGTTAGAGAAAACTTGTTGATATAAATTAAAAACGAATATGTCGGAAGGCACGAGAGAATGGATTAAATTTTACGTTTCGCTTAATTACGAACATATTTTCTAAAAACAAAACACCAACGGTTCGTGTCTTACATACGAGAAACGAAAATAATTTACCAATTCGACACGTTTTCCGAATAGAATCGATTAAATTAAAATCGATTTTCCAATTCGTTTATTATTTGTACCCGGAAATAATAACCGTCGTCGAATTTTCGAGTTTTAAATTCTAAACTGCTCAAACGTAAAATATAACCTTAATAATTGAAAATTACATAAAACATTCTTTCATTTTTTGACCCGTTGAATTATTACCAAATCTACGACGCGACCGGACGTCAACGAAGAAGCTCCCAATACTACTGTATTATTCGTATCGGGACTTCGGTTTATTTAAAATCATTGTGGCGAACAAAAAACACAAATCGTTCTATACCGGTACCGTAAACGCGAACGAAATTTAGGGGGCGTTAATTTCGAAACCGAAGTGCTAAGCGAGTCCGAGTACTTATCTCACCCCCCCCCATCTCCAGCCACGCAAATGCTATCTACGACGACGAGATGATTTAACGGTCGCGCGAACGGACGACGTATTTTCTTACACGGGAATTATACTATTAACACCGCCTGGTGCGACGGGCGAAACGGCGCGGCGTAAATAAATACGAGCACGGCGTTTATTTAAAACGTTAAATATCGGTTTAATTAGACTTTTAGAAGACACCAAATAAATTAGCAAGTGTCGCGATTTGTTTTCCACCGCCCCGCGCCCGCGAAGAGGGGGGAAAACATTTTACCGTCGATGGCGGGGAAAAATCCGGCGACGAATTAAATCAAAGTGGCGGCGAAAAAATAAAACGGAAAGTTTTCGGTGACCAAATAATATTCAAATTCACTGAAATAAACAAGCCCCGTCGATCGATTAGAATAATTTTACGATCCAATTATACATTTTTTTCGCGCGTCCGCTCTTCTTCTTCTTCTCCGTCCGTCGTTTAACCTTTTTTCTTTTTATTCTGTTATTACAGTCATAAAGTATTGATTTTGTCGTCAGGCGGTCTCGTAAAATTCGTATATTCCGAACGTCGGTTATGATAACGGTATATGAATGGGTTTTTCTTACTACGGTTATCCTAAATAATAATAATAATAATAATAACGAGCGAAAAATATTTTAAACGTACCAATAAATATTATTATTGGAAACTTTATCTCGTTTAAACTAATAAAAATTACATCTTACCCGCAGTTTCGAAATTCAACTTTTCCATAAAACCGATAGCGGCGTTACTTTTCTTTTTATCGCCAACAATATGGACGTCAAACACCCGTTTCCGGGAACGTTTTAGAAACGCGCGAGTCGTATCGCTCGAGCCACAACGAAAACAGCGAACTGAGCGCATAGGCTGTCGATTGAAGAAATCCTCTGTCTATGTGTGTGTGTGTGTGTGTGTGTGTGTGTGTATGTGCGCGAGCGTGTTTTGGTATAAAACAATAAATAACGCCATGGTAAAACGCAACATTTCGTTTCCCCCGACGATAAACACGCGGCGATATATGGAGCCGATATCGAAAAAAAACTCTCGTGAGTTCCAAATATTCAGATTTAACAACTGTCTAT
>JAIPRN010003573.1:0-20457 GCA_025469175.1 Geopemphigus sp. TES_GeoC_2020 | reverse complement strand
TAGTTTTCTCTTATTTCTATATTCGAAAATTATACCGTCATACGTCTGGATTATGAATATCCATTTGCTTTTTATTCTAACCATCGACGTGTCGCTAGGTATTTGATTTACATACGAATACCGATACAGTTGAATACCTGCGAATTATAATCGACTCGTGTTGATCGAAAGATCTATCGATGGATCCGGTAGATTGCGTGGAGTTTCATAGGCTTGTTTTTAAATAACTACAACATCGACGGCGGACGTCCAAAATCTAAGTATCGTTATATCGTAACTGTATGACGATATTCCTGATAGGTTAACGCGATAAAATCATCAAAAATATATAAAATCGCGTACGAATTATTTTTCGATTTATCTTTGGTAATTCGTACGTCAAGTACGAAGTTTAAGCCCTCTTTCTTAACTTTTATTTTATTCGTCTTCCAATCGTTATTGGGAAATATATAATGATTTCGGGGTTTGGTATTATTGTACGCCACCGAAATCGGCGTACGTAATAATGTTGAGTATGTGGTTAACGATATTGTAAAACCTAGCGAAGTCGGGCTGTACCTCTTCTAATGAAACAATTGTCAAACTAACAAATGCAGCGATTGTCGACTATGCGAATATTAATATTTATTTAAGCGATAAGTTTGCAAGATTGCGTGTTATTTACGCAAGTCGACATTTTAACGGCGTCCGTATATCCGTAGCAATAAGTCGTGATATATTCAATGTCGGATTTTTTGTTCAACCGTACTTTTTCAAGAGCAGGTTAATGTTTACAGCTGATTGACCTTGCGCATGCGTTAGGTTTTCGATCGAAACTTCAATATAATTTCTCGTAACGCAAGGGTCGCGGGAGTTCCTATCGACATTTATAGGAGATAAATGTTTCGTTTTACGTATAACTAAGGATTTCCGTGTATCGGAGAATGCTAACGTGTTAGAAAAATGCGTTTTATTTACGAAATTAATGGACGAAGTGTTTTATATCGACAATAATCGTTACGTTTACGTAAAAATGAGTAAATGAAAACTTAATTGGCTCCGTCGCCAACGCCGAATTTCATAAATACAATAAGCAATACAATGTCTGAATAGGCGTATGAGAAGCGTTCGATATTTAGTAATTCCGTTAATTTTTGAGCCAGAAAATTGAACATTACGTGTTTTTGTCGATTATTGCGATTGAAACGCAAATATTCCAAACGACGAACATTTATGCTTATTTAAGCCAACTGTTAACAGTACGGTTCTATTGTTTTTTACGTTACTCCAAGGTTTGTTAGAAATTTTCGAAATCACGAAAAACCGATATATGTTTCGTGTGCTTTTCAATATATGATACAAGCCAGAAGTGTCAACCTTTATTTGTTTCCGACGTTTTGATAAATATGTTTTCGTCGGTATTGGTGGCCGTACAGTATTATTGATATATACGTTGTTTGTTTAACTTACTACATATATAGTGTGTATCGTATCATTCGTTCATTATATCAATAGGTTTATTCGATATTCGCGTATTCAATTTACAGACATTAGTTCGATCAGAGCACATAAGAAAATTTTAAACTGACACGACCGTAACTATGGCTTCCATAGGAATTATTCATTTTTACGTTACTATTATAAGTATTATCGTAATCCGGGCCGAAGATACCGAAGTCCAGGGTACGTATGAATTATAAAATAGACCTGCCTACTATGTTGTTCCTTTAATATATTCAAACGTTCTCGGCTGCACATGACAGTCATATTTCTTTATCGTGGGCAAACGTATTTAATTCGCCGTAATTGTCATTTTTCGTGTATATCTCGATTTATTTCGTTCACTCGTAAACAACACGCCGAACATTAATCATTGCGTTGACTATTACATAATTAATAAAAATCGAACGAACAAATACTAATTCCGTATGCCAGTTATTGGTTGACTTTGTGATATTCCTATATTGTCTTTTCAACATCATCGGTACCAAAGACGTTTCATAAATAATGTAGCTACCATTTTTTCGCCACATTAGAAAAATTTTTTTTTTATATTAGCGAATTTTAAATATTTATTACTTCAAATTTATTTTACTATTATATCCGAACAGAACATAGTTTAACAGATCGTTCACCAACGCAATGTAACGCTAACTAAATTGTATACCGAAGAATAATATTATTTGAGTAGAGTAATTCGAAAATTACTATAAAAATAACAGGGGAGACATTTTCCAAAGGGATCCTACCTCATAAGTTATCCAATGAACATATAACACAAATAGACGGTCGCTTTGGATTAATACGTCATTAAATTTAATTGGTCGGTTAGCAAAAACGTGTTACGTAGTTTAAATATAATTCATTGCAGTTTACACAGTTCACGATTACGTATAAATAGAAATATAATACGAATAACATACCATAAATTTTTTATAATCTTATTTCAGTGTGCTTAAGTAAGTTTCGTTATAACCTCTATTCGTAATCCATAACAATTCGCCAACGTCAATTTACGTATTATAATCCATTTGAATACAGGTAAGTAGCGAACTCTTTTTATTTATACGTAAATCAAATAATTCACGTATAAAATCGTTTCTCGTAATAAACGACTTTGCTATCGGTGTTTTTACGTTACATAAATATGGTAGAATTATATTAGAATAGAATTATTTAATAGAACAGGGCTTTTATTTATTGACCAATAATTTCGGACCATTACGCAATATGACAATTTGTTACTGTGGTATCCACTTAAATATTTTTTAATAGTCAAGATCGTCCCATTTAAAAACCAAATGAAGGCCTATGTGGATTTTAACATCGCGCCCTTTATGATTTGGTTATATGTGTACGCGGTTCTTGACGGTTGCAGTTATCGTTATAACGGTGTAATCAATGTATTCTTCGCGTTATTCGAAATCGTCGGAATTAATTTCTATTTTAAAAATTTCGCGACGAAATTGACCACTGTAATACGTGCACAGTCCCGGAATTCGGCCGGACAATGTTTATTTATGTAGCCATAAATCAAACGCGACTTTAAAAACGGATATTCAAATAGTTAATAATTGCCGAGCGACGTGTGTACGCTTATACCTATTTTGTAAATAATACGAGAATCGTCTTATAGATCAGTTGTCCACCAATGGAATGTTTGATCGTAAGTATCGTGCTTACGTCATTATTTACGTCCTTAATATATAGAACGTAACGTTATTTTATTTAAGCTTAAATAAAGCGAGTATTATGTAATAGAAATCAAATTAACGTCCACGATACATTAAAACAAACACTCGTATTCCTATATTAGCGATTTAATTATAAAGTATTCGATATTTTGAGGAATCCGTCGCGTTTAAAATTATATCGGTAACGTTAACTGTTTAGTAAAAAACACTGGAGTCGATGCGTTCACACATGCGTTTTCAAATCGTAAGTAATTTAGTATATCGGTGACGATAAATTAGCGAATAAAAATAAAATTCGTATATAGGACGATGTTATTACGTTACTAACAATTATCGTAATATAATTAACGTTTATCGTGAATTGTCGTGCCCGGCCATTTTGTAGCCGTTTCTTGTTTTTCAATCGAATTGAAACTGTTTTGCGATCTCATTTGCTAGTATTTACGGGTGTAAATGTCGAGTCAACTACGAATTGATAATCGTTGGAAATCGAGAAAATTCAATCACGAGTTTTCGCGTTAGACTTTGGCTGGTCCACGACGATTTTCGAAATATTCTTCCACGGGCGTAACATTTACGGTATTTACGTATACCGTTTTAGTACGAAATTCTAGTGCGTACCAAATATGGCGGCGATGACGATATCTCGATATCAAACCCGTACACAACGGGTGTTTGGAAAATACCATTTCTCTACCGCTACGTTATTCTTCTAATAATCGACCCCAGTCTGTAGTTGAAATTATACAAGCGCGTCCGATTTCGAAACAATATTGTTGACGATCTATGTACGATCTCGGCATTCTGCGATCGTTACGTTAACGCGGCCCGATATCGTTAGATTACGCCCAATATATTCCAAATGGACCGTGCGGTTTAGTTCCGCGTCATTTTCGCCTAAAAATATTTAACCTCTTGAGACTCGTGCGACGGTGTCGATTTCGGTTGTCCTTTCTCCACACGCGTTCGTAACATAGTGTTTTTCTGAGTTTCTTCCTCGGTATAATTCGTTCATTCGAAAGTGTCGATGCCGTCACGATAAGCGCCGAATATATTAACGACCTCGTTAATATTTCGATTATCTTAATTTCGTAAAATATTACGTTCGTCAAACGAACGCGACATTGACGTCGGTTTACAATAAGACAATAATACGAACTTACCGCGCGATTATATTGTTGGTTTTGCGTAAGACGGCGAGATAACTTTCTCGCCCTTCACGCGGACAGCGATTTGTTAAAGCGTTTTTTCGCGCTTTAAATACTTCGCGTAAAAGTTTGACCGCCACATTTACATTCCTTTAGTCGACACAAATTTGATCAAAATATCAGAAGTCAAAGAAAGTAAGTATTTTCGTCGTTACGTCGTAATTCGTATTTCGAGAATAACGTTTAAATCGCTTGCGTTACGACGAGAAAAAATATTACAAATCTAAACCGATCGTATTAACGCGATATATATTTAAATAATATTATTTCATTTATTATAATATTATTTAATAATATCATACGATTGTAGCGTAGAAATAAAATACTTTACGATATTTCGTAGATTATTTAGAAAATTATTTCCGGTACCTCTATCGATCGGCGAAGTCTAGTATGTAACCGTCTTTGGGCTATACAAAATAAACGGCTTTACAATATTTTGTTCAACTCTTAGATTTTAAGAGTTCTTCGTATTTAACTCCGTTCGCTTGGTGTACGATGCGCTATCTTGGTTAGTATATTGATTTAATACGTTTGTTTTATAATTTTTGCCGGAATAACGCGTCCCGTATTTTCATTTATCGTTCGATATTCGAAATTATTCCACGAATATATTGCATACTGTTCGCGAATAATGTAAACGTTAGAAATACAAAACTAAACAACGTAACAAAGTTTCCAAATTTTTATAATTCTATAATAATAAATAACGTAGTAACGTAAGTATTATTCTCGTTAATCGAGAGCGTATATATATGAAGCACCTCCGGCCACCGCACTGGGGCAGTTTGGCTACACTGTGTAGCTCAGTTCTATGTCCTCGTTTATTTTCCTTTTTTCCTTTCTCTTTTCTTTTCGATGGTTTTTCTGTTATAGTTTTTTTTTCCGGCTGACAAAAATGATTAAAATATAATTCTCCTTGATTATAATGCTGTTTCACATTTATTGAATTTGAAAAGCTGTTATAAGTTCAAGTGTAATTCCCAAATGTGTTTATCATAAATATATAGTTTTTCAATTATGTGAATTGTTTACCGACGTATCTGTTATTTGTATTAGGAAAGAGGGAATTAGAAGACTCTGAAAGGATTGAGAAATGTCAACGTAATGATATTCAATTTAATATAATTTATATAAGGGTTTTCATTATTTAAACAAACATCATAACTGTGCGTTTCAACGAACTGACAATTAAGAGGGTGGTCATTTAACTAAAAATTTATCGGATTCCTAATAACGAAATAAAAAAACACACAAACTATTTTTCTAGGATTTTTCAAAACTTCTAATTATAATTGTAAGTGATTTCGATGTACGTTAATGGAGATGATTTGCGAAGAACTACGCGTATACTTGGGTAACCATTTACACGTCGCTTAATTGGATTTTGTTTTCGTAATAAATTTTTAGTGAGTGGTACTGTGGATGACGCCGTGGAGCACGCATATAACAATTTAAGTGAGTGTATTGCGTGTGAATATTTCACTGAAACGAAAATATTTATCGTACATTTAATAACGTTTCTAATGGCATATACGAATACGCCAAAAGTACCTAAATCTCTAATAATATTTAAACAGTTGTCTTTAAAATTGTGCGTGTGGGCTTTTTATTTATTTATTCGTTACTCGCGTGTTATTAGGAAAACATGTATGTTACCCAAATGTGTATTACTTAGATTTATGTTGTTTACTGGTACAATGAAAATTTTTTCAATAAAATGTGTTAGCGCATTACAGTACGGACATTGTAATGAGAATCTGTTGTAATAACTCAAAAACAAAAACAAAACACCTGGGAATTGGGGACCAGAAATACTTAATCACCTATATGCGGGTATTAGCGGTGGATGTGTTTAATTTTTGACGAGTTATTACGTAATTTGTTTTCGGGATCGTGAGTTCGAGAATTATTGAGGAACATAATTATTATCAAAGTCACTTACCTGTCCGGTCCCGTCGATTTGAACGAATTTAAATACGAAATACTCGTAAAGTTAACCGATAAAATGTTGAGACGGTGAAGTCGCGTGAGATAATAAGAATGAGACGCAGAAATCCAGGTGCAGATAATAGCTCTTGATCCCCGGAATACCGACTACTGCAACTTGGTGACTCGTGACGGTAGTGGGCGAGAGTTGTCTGTCCCCCGTGGAGAGACAGACGTCATCCGGTGATCCACGGACTGATTGACTGGCTGGCTCTAGGGTGTCATTTCTGTGTTTCGTAGCCGAATCGACCGGCCATATTATTGCGACGCGGCGACCGGCTCATATTTCATCAAAATCGGCGTATTGTGTCTTGCATTTTTATCGCTTTTCGATATTTTTCTATTCGCTTAATAAGGAACACGTTTGATTCGCGCCTATTAGCGTGATTTATTTGTGTAATTATTGTAAACATGTTGGTATAAATAAAATGCGTTAATTCTGTGGTTGTCGTGGGATTGCGACCAACCCTCTTTTTTTCGCGCTTTATAAATTACTGTCGACATTTTATTAAAATACGGTCGGTATTTCGAGGAGTTCAAGTGTCGTTCTAACACTTATTAAAGTGCCGTTCTTTGATACATTATCACGTCAAATTACGTCGAAATATGTTTATGTTATTATTTCCCACAATTATGGCATCTGTGAATATCATACACAGTTTATAACCATTTATACGCCGACTTGAAATTTGAAGCCCTCAAATTTTCAAAAATCCCCTCGCGTTATTTACAAATAATTATTATTTCATTATTAACGGTGTAATTTATCATTTTTTCGTTGTTTTTGGAAACGCAAAAGGCTCGAACACAAAGTACCACGGTAAATTATGTTTAATTATTTATAGTCAATCAAACGGTAACTGACGCGACGTACAATTACTATCTAACATATGGCGTTTATTAATAACTGTATACTGTTATAAACCAAAAAAATAATTCGGTTAAAATACTTCATAGTTTGAAAAGTAGAAATTTACTTATCAGCGATAAATATTAAATTTTGAACTTTGATAATTTGACATGTCAGGTAAAAGGCATATATTTTTGTCGACGTGAAGACAAATATATCTACTTTATTAATTAAAATACGCCAGAAAACCTGGCAAATCTACGTTTGTAAAAATTTAAGTGACGAAACAATGTAAATAATTTATAGGTGTTGCGATGAAATACACTCAATATTTGTTGAACAGACTTCTAAAAAATATAAGTACGTGTCATTTGTTCATAAGAATATAACAATGAAATGTGTAAAGTGTCAATATAATAGAAAACATTGCGTGTATCACGATAATAATGATAGTAAATCTTTACATTTAATTTCGTTTTTTTGTTCAGGCTTTTCGCTTAATTCCCATTCATAATCATACTGACCACGGCGAAGTGTATTGTTCATTATTATTTTACGTTTTAGATCCTGACCTTATATTAGGACCACAAGACTTTTGTAACTCGATAAAAGACGAGGCAAGTAGCTCCAACAGTGCATCACAAACACCAGTCGGACAACAAGGAAGACGTAATGACGGATTATATTAATATTTAAGAAGCAGGCGATTATGTTTTGTCCACTATTTCCAATCATTAATTATGGTTCTTACCTTTTCTGACTAGGCTAAAACAGTCCTTTTTCCTCGTCGTTGCCATGTCGATGACATTATATTATGAAAAATAAAATTCACGTAAAAATTTTAAAAAAAATAAAAAATAATAAGTTTTTTATGAGTTTTATGACTTAAAATCTAGGACGCAATTCATAGAAATTAAAATTAGAACAATGATCTGTATGACCAATTGTGCAAAAAAAAATGTTCGTTATTACTAATTAGAAATAAACTCGCATAATTCTTTTTCTAACGTAAACCAATCGTTTAGAATTCGTTAATTTTTTTTTAATTTGTTAATTTTTAGAATCCACTGGACCAAAAAATCAGAACCGCCCTTCAAATGTCTTACCTCCATCGATGATGGCACCTAGTAGTATTGGAAGACCAAACCCTATGAACCCAAGTGGCAACCAACCACGTATGTCGAATAGTATAATTAAGACTTTTCTCTTTTTTCGGGATCACTATAACAAAAGTGTATTATTTATTAGTAATTAGCGACATTCATATTCCCTAAAACCAATTAAAGATTAATTTTCATAATTTTTGCTTAAACGTAAACAAATCGTGCAAAATTCATTATTTTTTGTTTTATATAATAATATTTAGGTCCATTAGGCGCACAAAATCCGGGACACCCTTCAAATATGAATCCTTCATTTGGGTCCTCCTCTGAAGAGGACGATAGTCCTGAAATAGCAAACCCAAGTGGAAACCAACCACGTATGTCGAATAGTATAAACAAGACTTTTTTCTCTTTTTTTGGATCACTATAAAAAAAAAGTGTATTATTTAAAAGTAAACGGCGACATTCATATTCTCTATAACCAATCACATTTTCAAACGTAAATAAATCATTCAAAATTTATTATTTTTTGATTTTTATAATAATATTTAGGTCCTTTAGGCGCACAAAATCCGGGACATCCTTCAAATATGATTCGTCCACCGGGGCCAGCCTCTGCCGGAGGCAATATGCCTGGAAGACCAAACCCTATGAACCCAAGTGGAAACCAACCACGTATGTCGAATAGTATAATCAAGACTTTTTTCTCTTTTTTCTAAGTCACTATAACAAAAGTGTATTATTAACTAATAATCGGCGACATTCATATTCGCTATAACCAATCACATTTTCAAACGTAAACAAATCATTCAAAATTCATTATTTTTTGTTTTATATAATAATATTTAGGTCCTATGGGCGCACAAAATCCGGGACATCCTTCAAATATGAATCGTTCATCGGGGTCCTCCTCTGCTGGAAACAATAGTCTTGAAAGAGCAAACTCAAGTGGAAACCAACCACGTATGTCGAATAGTATAATCAATAACGTTTTCTCTATTTTCTGAGTGACTCTACAAATGAGCGTTATTTATTAATTACCGGCAACCGTCATATTCACTATAAACAATTAAGGATTAATTTGCGTAATCATAGTTCGAACGTAAACGAATTATGCAAAATTCATTATCGTTAGTTTTATTTAATAATATTTAGATCCTATGGGCGCACAAAATCCGGGACACCCTTCGAATATGTTTCCTCCGTCAGGCTACGCCACTGCCGGGGACTATGGGCTTGAAAGCGCAAACATTTCGAACCAAAGTGGAAACATACCACGTATGTTGAATAGTATAATCAAGACCTTTTAATCTGTTTACTATAATCACTATACCAAAAGTGTATTATTTACTAGTGATTGGCGGCATTCATATTTGCTATAACCAATTAAGAATTAGCTTCCATAATTCTCGTTCAAATAAAATAGTTAATAATCTACTTATTTTCATTTTATTTCACTTTTTAGACAACTACGGCGAACAGTATCCAGGACAGTATTCAAGTATGACATACAACTACGCGCCTGCTTTAGACTATAGCTACGAAAACGCAAATCTTTTGGACCAATCTGGATTCGAACAATGTATGTCGAATAATATAATCAAGCCCTTTGTCTCTATTTTTATGGTTAATATCAAATTTCACTTTTTGTCAGTGTTTTGATTATTCCCTGGGAGGTAAACCTTTCTAATTCATTGAATCACAACTGCACCAAAATTTTTATACTCTATTCTTTATGAGCAAAAGAAAATGTCTATACAGTATGCGCTAAATATATCATGATAATTAATTGTTGGATTTCGTCCGATTTTGATAACGAAATGGTAACGTAAAGAAGATTTTCGATTATTATACGAAGAATTAATAATATAATAATTAATAATACGTATCAATATTATGAGAGTCGTAATGATTTTTCTCTATGTTGTTGAATAATCGAAATCAATATTTTTATGTTGATATTTTAATATATTATAATTATTATTATTTTAACCTAACACTGTCAAAGGTTGCTGTTGAAATTAACCATTTTCTTTTATATGAACGTCACGAATAAATATACCCGAATAATAATAACCATTTAGAATAATTTAAAACTGTAAATTCATTAATGCGTGTAGTAATTAGATCACAAACCAATATCGATAACCAATACCCTTCGATATAAACCTTATTTGCTATAATCATATATGAATTTTACTAAGCATCGTTCAAATTTAAGCGAATCTTAAAAGTTTATTATTTCTTGTTTCGTTTATTTTTTTTTAGATATGTATGATAAAATATTTAAGGATGAGCCCCTTCCACCGGGGTACGCACCAGCCAGTGGTTATAATTCACAAGGCATGATGGCCAATGATCTGAATTGTATGACTATTGTTTTCATATAAGTAACGTTATTATTTCTTGAGCGTATGGTTTACGTCGAAACCATAACCGTCTTGATAAATAGAATAATAGGATCGTCTATAAATTGCGGACATTTTATCGATATCGTATGGATTAAAACGCTCGTTAGCTAAAAGTTTATTCATACGTAACCACATGTAATTTGTAATTTTTTTTCCCCTGCAGTTGGTAATCTTAGTATGTACGACACTCCTGCATATATTAATCACAATATGTCGGCGGAAAATACAATGAATGAATATAACAACTTCTACCCCACGTCAAACGCTCCCACCGAATATAATCCAGGTACTGATTATTATTAAAAAGTGCAATTTTGTTTAGATTTTATTTGGGACGATATAACTATTCTGGCATTTTCGGAAAGTACATTTCGATTTTTCTCTGGCCGAATCTCGTTTCCTGTTATATTTTATAATAAATTTCACGATCGAAATACATTTGAGTCTACCGTATTTTGATATAAAATGTTTTTTATGCGTTCCGAATTTACGGTCAAATTTTTAATAAGCAAATAAACTATATTGTAAAAATACGTTCATCGTTCATCCCGTTTGATTCGAGTAAAATGATGTTTTCAAAGAAAATAATTTGACCGATTTTCATCGTCGATTGATGTCCAGAATCGTTTTTGATTTATTCGGTTAATGACTTAGTGGCATAAAATGTTCTACTCCGTAAGCGACTGGCAGTTTATGACGTTCGTTTTTCTTATTTGTTCAGGCTTTTCGAACGTAAATGATCAGACATACGCGGGATACAACATGCAACCAGGAAATACGTTTGCGGATAATCCGTATAATAACGTCTATCCCAATCAATTCGCTCCTGGTCAATATGGTTCAGGTATTGTAATATAAAATATATGTTTCGCCTATGTTTTCGGTGTCTCAGCGAATATTTGTATTCTTCGAGAAAAAAAACGAGAAAATTGTTTTACTTTTATCGGAAGAAGACAATTTTCACTTTTTTATGGCCATTTTGTAGTTTTCAAATAATTCCCTTATTATAGATTATGTTTATTCTATAGTTATAATATCTAATATAGTAATATCTATCGTTATTTACGTTAATATTATGAACAATTTCAAAAACAAATTATACATATATACATATATGTCGAACGACGCGTGTAAATCGAATTATTCTGTTTAGGTCCACCCGGTGCATATAATCAGACGTACGATCCAAATTTTCACCAATAATGTGGATCTATCGTGAGAAGAATTCCAATTTGAAAAAATTTCCGTATTTTAATTAACAAATAAAGTTAAAAGTATATATTAAACTAGTAATCGATAGTTCGCTCTTATTTCTACGTCCGATAATTATATCGACGTATATTTCGGATTACGAATATCTGTTTATTTTTTTATTCTAACCTTCCTCGTGTCCCTACGTGTTCAATTAATATACGAATCCAACTGGTACGGTTGAATACCTGCGAATTCTGATCGACTCGTGTTGATCGAAATATTTATCGATTGATCCGGTAGAACGCGTGGGGTTTCATAGACTAATTTCTATATTACTACATCATGGGCGTCAGACGTCCAAAATCTAAATACCGTTATTTCGCGACTATATGATGGTATCACTGATCAGTTAAAGCGATAAAAATCATCGAAAATATTAAAAATTACTTTGGAATTGTTGATCGATTGGTCGTCAGTACGTCGAGCGTAGTTTAAGCCCTTTTTTCTTAACGTTTACTTTATTCGCCTTCCAATCTTTATCGGGTAATGTATATCGATTTCGGCGTTACGTATTATTGTATGGCACCGAATCGAGCGTACGTAATAATGTTGAATAAGTGGTTAACGATATTGTAAACACTGTCGGGCTTCCTCTAATATTATTACATAGAGCCGCGTACTCTTTACCAGACAACAATTACGACACGCGTTGTAAAGAACAATCGTAATCGTTACCAGACGTACACTGCGGAAGTATGCGATTCAATCCGGTATTTCTTTCACTCTAAAATTGACAATTATTAGGCAAATTATACGGAGTGATCGTCTGTGGTTTAAATTTTTCTATTATTTTCGAACCTCGTGTGAAGGGATCTAGGATCTGCAGTTAATTCACGCACAACCAACATCCGCCATACACCGAAACGGGTAATATTCGTTTATTAACGTTTCTGTAAGTAAACGAACGCGTTTTCGTGTAGAAATCGGCTGACTATTTTGCCAAGTGTTCTGGTTTCGCCGCTCACGCGATTTGGAGTTTTATTAATAAACAGCGTTATTTACTAAACCCGTTAGCGCCAATTATAATTAGTAAACGTAATTTTTTCCAACACGAGAAATTTAACGCGTCGTTACCGACTAGCAACGTTGATAACTCGATAAGGACGACGTTCTTTTACGTCGACAATATTTACACTTACCCTAGCATTTAGAGCTGTACGACTGCGTGTCCTTTACACAACACCATATTTCACCGACGTTCGGTGAATACGCCGTGGTCGATTCAGCGCCGGAATTCTCGGTCATCCGCACGTTTCAAGAGTCGCTCAACGTCTACAGCGTGCTTTTCGAGAGTATACCTTACGTCCGTGAACGGAATTCACATAAATTGATTTTTCCGTAATGGTGGACGATTGGCGCTCGCGCTCGTATCGAACTTTACGCGGTGGAAACGTTTCGTTTTGTATATCACTATAAATTTGCGCGTATCGACGAACGCTAATGCGTGAGCAAATCGGGTTACGTTAATTACAATACGGTTTTCGAGGGCTCTTACGCCGATAATAATTGATACGTTCGCGTAAAAACAATTCTTATCGCATTCCTAATTGGCGCTGTCCGTACGACCGAAATGGTTTACGAACACTAAAGATACACAAATAATACGTCGTTTGAAGAAGCGTATGAGAAGCGTTGGTTACATTGTAATTCCGTTACGTCTTAAGGTGGACCGATAATACGGGACTTTGCACGTTTCGTTCGATTATCGCGACCGAAACGCGCATATTTCGAACATTGGTTATCTGTGTTTATGTAACACAACTGCGCCATATGTTTCAATTGATTTACCCTCTACCCGAAAATTCGCTCGAACTTTGTATAATTATTATCCAAACGGTTTTCGTTTCGCGTGTGATTCAATAAACGAACTTCGTCCGAAATCGGCCAAAAGTATCCACCGTTATTTGTTCTAAAATTTCGATAAATACGTTTTCGTCGATATTGATGACTGTACAAAATTACCGATATACATATATATATATTGCTTATTTGTTTATCCGCGCTTATAGCGTTATACGGTTTGTTTTATCGACGAGACCCTATTTACCCGATATTCGCGTAATCACGTTACAGGCGTAAGTTCGACCGGAACACATTTATACATTTCAAACTGACACGACCATGGTTTCCATAAGGAATATTCGTTTTTACGCTTTTATTACGAGTATTATCGTAATAAGAGCCGAAAATTCCGATCGTGAGTACGAATTATACACTTAACTACGGTTCTTTTTTGCGCTTTTAATACGTGAAAAACGCTTTCAACGGCAAATCACCCGCGTACTTGTTAATTGCCAACGAACGTGTTCGATTCGTCGTTGGGGTGCCTATCGCGATCGTATTCACGCGCTCCGAGAACAACGCGCTGGTAACGGTCGCTTATGACTATTACACGATTAAAAATTATCGCGTAGACCACACACGTCAGACGATTCTCTTGTGTCGTCCAGATGACACATCTTAGCGCCATACGCCGTAGAAACCTTTATTTAATATTTCTTATCCGGGATTTATTTTAATATTAAATTCCAACGGAACGTAGTTTGGCGAACGTGCGACCAACGCAATTATACGCGTGGATAATTATAACAATAATTTCGGTAGAGTAACTCGAAACTTACGTTAGAAATAATATTGGAGACATATGCCAAAAGGGATACTATCTCGTAGGTTATCCAAACTAACACGCGTATATATACGTAAAATGTATTAAACGCGTACAAATTGACGGTCGCTTTGGGTTGATACGCGACTATTATTGCATTAACCGATCGGAATAAACGTGTTATTCGGTTTATATATATGTATATATCCGTTTATACGATTAACGATTACGTATAAACGGATATTGAAAAATATCCAACGCTAATTTGTTTTTGAAATTAAATTTCAGTATGCGCCGGTAAGATAACCTCTATTTGTAATCCGTGACGAATTCGCGAATATTAGTACGTAATCCGTGAGAAGTACAAACACCAGTTGTCGACGATTTACACGTGAATCAATAATTTTACGTACACGAAACGTTTCTCGCGTTTAACGAATTCGATATCCGTATTTGTCCGTTATACAAATACGACAGAATAGCGAAGAGTATAATACGCTGGCTCATATTTATTCGCCAATAGTCGCGTAGGCTTAATGGCGCTAAATGACTTTTCGCCACCCTACTACAAACGTTTACGAATCAAATCGAATTATCGAAATCGCCGCGTCCGAAAACCAAACGATTGTTCGTTTAAACTTCGGGCCCTCCGCGGTTTGGACACGCGTGTAAGCTGTTCTCGACGATTGCGGATTATAACGGCGTAATCAACGTGTTTTTCGCGTTGTTCGAACTCGTTTCTATTTGAACAAGTTCGAAACGATATTGACCGCTGTAATATCTACGTATGCCTGAAATTGGACATTTCTACGATCGTTATTTACCTTAAATCAAACGCTACTTTGAAAACGGATGTTCAAATAATAGTAGAGTTAAATATATATCGTCGTTCGACGCGCGTATACACGTATTTTGTAAATAATACGAGTATCGTCCTACAGATCAGCTCGTCATATTTGGACTGTTTAATAGTTAGTATCATCCTTAAGTCGTTTATTGTACATATTATTCGTATAATGTAAAACGTGTTCGTATTTAATCGCACGTTAACCTTGCGATACGTAACGGATTTTAAATAATCGTCCACAATCCTCCAAACAAACACGCCCATATTGTCGAACTATTTGCGGACAATCCGGTTGTTTATAAAAAATCCATTACGACATTACGTTATATTACGTCGACTGTTGTTTAGTGAATATGACTGGAAGGACTGCGTTCGAACACGCGTATAATAATCGTAAGTAATTCGAATTCTCGCCGATAAACGAATAAAAATAAACGGTTTTCGTGGCCCGTCTTTATATCGTCGCTAATTTTTATAATATTCTAATTACAATTAACTCGGAATCGTGACGGCTAAACGTCGTGGCCGTTCTCTCGTTTTTTCGATTAAATTTCATCCGTAAATAATAAATTCGCTAGAAATTACGGACGGTACATTTTTGGAACGAATGACATAATCGTTCGCATCGATGACGATGTAATCGCCCCTTTAACGTTAGATTTGGTTTCGTATTCTCGAAATATGCTTTCCGGAGTATTGTTCGTACGATATTTACGTAAACCGATTTCGAAAAAAAAAAACGCTAGCCCTTCGCGGGTTAAAAGGGGACGGTTAGGTGATGGACCAAGTATATTCTGCAAACGCGTGGTTGGGCAGTGTCGTATTAGAACGGGGTGATTAATTTTTTCAATAATCGGCCCAAGCCCGAGGTGGAAATCACGCGAATTTTCGATTTTGAAACGACACAGTGACGAATCCGTGTGTGATCCTCGCATTCTACGCTTGATGCGTTAACGTGGCCCGATTCTGTGGGATTACGCTTACACACCAAATGGGTGGTTTAGTTCCGCGTCGTTTTCGCCTTTAAATATTTATCGTCAATCACTTTCAGACCCGCGCGACCCTGTCGATTTCGTCTCCTAATATTTTCCCGAATTTCGTTCGCGGTTGTACCGTAATTCGTTTATCGGACATTGTCAATACCGTCGCGATAAATGCCGAAATACATTAACGGCCTTATCGCTTTTTCGATTACCTAAACGTCACGACGTATTAGTCTCGTAAAATGATTACCGTATGTATAATTGACGGCGTCCTATAACAAGACAATGAATTATTGTACGTTGTTTGTATCGTTGGTTTTGTGCAAGAAGAAGAGTTAACAACACTCTTCCCTTCGCGCAGACGGCGATTGGTGACGTTTGTATTTTCCCGCCATAAATATTCGTCTTAAACGTTTCGTCGTGAATTTATTTTCATTTAGTCACCACTTACCGAATCCGTATAAAGAGTGTCGAGAAAAGTAATTTTTTTTCATCGTTAGTGTAAACTACTCGCGTTACGACAACGCAATACTATTAAAAATATATATCGCGTACCGTTTACGAACTACAATAAAGAATAATCGGGCGGTTGTAGCGCAGAAATAAACAACGTATGAATGTTTTGTAGACTTCTTGGCGGAATATTTCAATTACATCTACATGACGGTAAAACCGTGTACGTAACATAGATCGCTCGGCGTTGTACGAAATAACCGGCTTCACGATTTATTCTTCAACTTTTAGGTTGCGAAAACAGGTTTTATTTATCTCCGGTGAATTGGTGCGTGAATTACGTGCTCAGTTAGTATTTCCATTTAATACGTTCGTCGTTGTCGGCGTTTAATTGTCTCGTAAAATTCTTCGCGATCGCGCGCGTTGTTCGCGTCTAACGTAATAAATATAACGACGAACAAACTCGCTACAGTTCGAAACGTTTATATTTTACGTTACGAACAATAAGCGGCGTTTTGATCGTTTGACGAGAGCTATTCACGTACGATCCGAATCGTTAACCGACGTGCCTATTTATTTATACAGGAGGGAAGAGATTGGATTTGTTCTCGAAACAAAAGAAGTGCAAAGGTAACGACGGATAAAACGGTTATAATTTACGCGCGGATCGTCCGCCGGAAGCGCGCGTTTTAACGAAACGACAGTTAAGAGCGTCACGGAACGATTCGATTTATTTTATACACGTACCGATTGTCTAGGGTATTACACGACTTCCGGGATAAGCGGTGAGCGATTTCAATGTGCTTTTATAGAGACGGTCTGCGAAGAATTTTTAAACATAAGTCACGTCCGCAGACCCAACCCGTACATACATATATACTCGCGTATCAATTTACGTATCTCGCGTTTGGTTTCGTATTCAATTTTCAGGCGAAAGCACCGCGGAAAAAGCCTTGCATTACATGTACCATCAAATACGTAAGTGTGCCCCGCGCACGAATATCGCCGTGAACCGATAGCGTTTCGAACGGCGTTAGCTTTTGGTTTTTCCGATTTCGCGTACGCTGAACGGATAAATAACGAAATCTCTAATACCGTTCGTACGGTTGTAGCTGTCGAACGTGCGCTTGTTTTTTGTAATCCTCGCTCGTTTATTATACAGGAAAAACGATTCTTACCTAAATTCGTGTTACTAACGACTCGTGTTGATTCGACGTTTCTTTCGATACGTAAGCTCGTTAGACGGTGGAAATTACACCGCGAATGGACTACCGATTTATTTATTCGGCTTAAATCGGTTCCCAGAGATTCCGTTACGCTACGAATATATAATTATCGTAATATTTACGTTTGTGTTTTTTTTTTTTTTTTTGTTCGTTCGTACAAACGATAAAGATTCTGACAAAAAGTTTCACAGTATGTTACGTTCAATTATTTATACCTATTTGCATAGTAACCGACCCGACGTACAATTACTGTTTAATGTAAGACGTAATTTGGCGACGATCGATTCGCCGTCATAAACGAAAGCAACAATTTCGCGTAAATCTTCGCGAACGTGAAATATAGAAACGTATTTCGACGAATATTCAATTTCGCTATTTTTACGTAACGGGCGAGAAGCGCGCGTGTTCGTTAACGGATAAACAATAGACGCGTCTACGTTCCTATTTCAAATACGCGCACACCGTGTTTGTAAAAATTAAAAACGTCGTAATTGTTTTATATTTTACAGATATCGCGAAGCAATACAGGGAATATTTGCTGAAGGAAATTTTAAAAAATATAGGTACGTGTCGTACGTTAACAACGATATAAATACGGAAAGTTTCACGCGTCGATTATTATTCGAATCACGGGATGTGTAACACGATACGTACATCGGTAACAAACCCGGGACGTTTAATTTCGTTTTTCTAAGTCAACAGACGGCTCGCTGAATTTCCGTTCGTAGAGCCATACCGACTTCGGCGTATTTATTCGTTACGATTTTTTTTCGTTTTAGACACTAACGTTATATTAGGACCGCAACAGTTTTGCGACTTGAAAAACGGCGTGATAAATTGCCCCGCCACTGAGACACAAACGCCGCCCGTCGAACCACATCGATCACGTAACGACCTGTTATAATAACATTTAAAGAAGGAATTGAACGTTTCTCGTTTACGATATTGGATTTTTTAAAAACAACGCTTGCCCGTTTTAATCGAACTCTAGGACGGTTCTTTTTTACTTCGTCTTAACTGTATCGATTACGTTATTTTAGCGACACCGAATTCGTGTTGAAATTTTCAAAAAAATCGTTTTTAACAAATATACCTTACGGTTTAAAAACTAGTAGTCGATTCGTAATTAAATTACAATTAGAACAATATTCGATATCGCCTTGTGCCCAGAAAACGTATTCGCTATAACTAAACGACAATTATCTCGCACAATTCTTTTTCAAAGACGAATCGTTTACAATTCGGTCATTTTTCGTTTTATTTAACAATCGCCTAGAACTCACCGGCGCCCAAAACCTCAACCGCCGTTCAAACGTATTACGTTTACCGGAGTGCACCTCTAGCGGAGTCAACAGATTCGATGAGGCGAATCCGAAGAAAACAAGCGGTAACCAATCACGCAATGACACATAATCGAGGCCTTTTCCGCAATTAACGGTCTCTCAGTGGCCGCGTGCATTATTTTTTAGTTGCCGTAACAGACGTTACCGCTATAAACGATTAAAAATTAAACCGTTCAAAATGTTTTATTTAATCGTTTTTAGGCCTTAACGAGCAAGAACCCCCCGACCACCATTCAAATGTTTTATCACGAACGAAGAACACTTCTAGTAAAGTCAATATTCTTAATGGCGACAACCCGATTGAAACCAGCGGAGACCAATCACGTAATGACGAATAATATATTCGACGCCTTTTCCGCTCTATTTAGAGTCTCGGTAACAAAAAAGCCTTAGTTATTAACTACCGGCAATAGTCATAATCGCTAGAACAATTAACGTGCATAATCCTTGTTAAAATGTTAACGAATCATTCAAAATACGTTTTTTTATTCACCGTGATTTTTAGACCCCTCTAGGACGCAAAATCCGGATCACCGTTCAAATGTATTACCTCCGTCGGATCATCATCATTCACGCGCGAATATCTATAATCCCGAAGGCACGAACATTACGAACTCAAGTATGCCGTGTACGTCGAATAATATAATCGATGCCGTTCTCTCTATTGGTGGGTCGACTTTACGCGTTATATATTGATCACCGGCAACGGTCATTTTTACTATAATCAATTAGGGATAAACGTTTATAAATCCTTTTCGATTGTAAACCCAACATTCAAACGCCACCATTGATTTTCTATTTTCATTATTATAGACCCTGTAAGCGAGCAAAATCCGGAACACAATCCGAGTGTATTTCTTCCGTCGGACTACGATTCTCGTGCAATCTATAGCCTTGAAAGTGCAAATCTTACGAACCCAAGTAGGAACCAACTATGTACGTCAAATAGTATAATCAATACCGTTTAATCTATACAAATGAGCGTTATTTATTAATTACCGGCAACAGTCAT
>JAIPRN010003572.1:0-20458 GCA_025469175.1 Geopemphigus sp. TES_GeoC_2020 | reverse complement strand
ATTAGGAGACGATCAGATAATATACACACACACACACACACACATACACACACACACACACACACACACACACACACACACACACACACACACACACACACGCACGCACGCACAACTACATACCGCACACACGCTCAGCCACAAACCACACACACGCGCGCGCGTTGTCATATCGCATATTCCAGAGTTAGAGTGAACGTGTATTATACGTAGTGTGTATGTTATAATCGGACCGAGATAGGGACAAAAAATGAGTATTATTCTGTAATAATTATAACCTTGTCGAGTGACGGCGACGTTTGGTTACGAAACGAACGCGCTCGTCACCAAAGAAACGAAAAAGCACCGGTCGACCAGTTGTACAACTGTGGCACACTCGCTCCACATCGTGCGTTGTACAACGAAAACAAAATACTAGAAACTATATTACGTAAAAAATTATATATATATATATATAATTTATAATAATATACTCACATAATAAACATGTGTACGATACGCTGTGCCAATGTATGCAAAAAGAGAAGTAGTCCGGAAAGAAGATTATCGAACGAATTAGAAAACAAAAAGTACGCATACACACACACACACACACACACACACAAAGTATCGAATCGACGGTGGAAAACGAAAGAGGTAAAAAACGTGATGAACGACGACAAAAACACTACAACGACGCACGACGGTCGACGGGAGACTGCGGCGATCGCGTTGACGCGATGGCGGCGGGAGAACGGCGGCGCGGTGACGTGTGTCGGTTACGGACCGCGGTAACTGCGCCGGTACAACAACCACGACGGCGGCCACCTGCCCCAGCAATCATCACTCCCGTCCCCTCTCCTCACAAAAGAAACGATTTAAAAACACTCGCGGCACCGGATGATACTACGGATACAAAATCGGCGTAGCGTCGAAAATTCGTCGTCGACGTCCGTCGATTATGAAGAGAATGGTAGGGGGGAGGCGAGCGTCTCCCGGCCGGACGTCCGTGTGGCGGCGAAAACAAACACGACGACACTACAAACGTTATCCGGCCCGTGTTATAATTTTCTCCGACGAATACTTTAAGCTCGCGAAATTTTAAAAGAATTTTTAAAAAATCGCCCGACGGTATTGGTCAAAACGATATGGCGATAGTACCGCGAACCGCGAAAACATCGAGTCGTTGTTGATTAACCCGTCCACGGCCGCCCGTCTCGGACATCGCGTTTGTTTTTCGTTTATCTTTCGTACGCCCGTTTAACGTGTGCTACGAAATAAGACTAAAACTACCATCGCGTGGGGAAAAACAAACGTTTCGAAAACTCGTTCGAAACAAAATAGTTCGGACACGCGCGTACGGCACTATATAATGAACCTAAAAAGCTCGGCTACGTTTTATGTAACATAACGTGACGAAGCGATTTTTATTACCCATTAAAGTCAAATCGAAAATCGGGATAGCGCCCGTATTACTGTTGCCGCGAACCTCATAAAAATGTCGAGGAATACATCGAAAACATAGTGCACACTTCCTCAGTAATAAACACGGGGTTCGATGGATTTTATGGTTGTCCGTCGATTATTTGTATACAAAGTTTCGGAATAACGATTCGTTCGCGGTCCATAAACCCTAAACGTAAGTATTGCGCGAACGGTGCACCAAATTTCACGGTTACGCGTTTCCGTCGAATCGGTAAACATTTTACGTTACGGACGGTTCGCTTAAAACGAACAATAGGAAACGGAATCAGTTACCGGCGATTCGCGTTTACGAACACATACGGCGAAATTACGGTCATTTTACGTTTATGGCTAAAAATTAACGTGCGCGACGTTAACGAATATCGTCGACTCGATATCAACCACGAACGAATCCGTAAACGATCGTGGTCGGTTTATTATAAGCGAAGAAAACAAAAAAACACGATACGTTTTGGCGACCCAATCCGTCGGCTGAACGTCTTTCCGACGTTCAACCGCTTCGTAAATATTTTCCGCTCATGTACCGAGAAAGTCTTAACGCGTGTTATACGTGAAAAGAAAAACGATAATTTATATACTGCTCGTGAATTATTACGCACGACTATCGTTATTTAAAAGGATCTCTCGCGCACACATTTAGTAGTCGTCCTAGTCATTTTACCGTCGAATACGTGTACGAATATGGGAGTTACCGGTATAAGACGAGCGTAGACACGATATTATTAGCGAACGAACTCAAAGTCGATAAATCAGGCCATTGCAGCGCGGGCACGAATAGTGTGGGACAATTTGTTTACCTAATTTTAGTGGACCGAAAATTGTGTAACGCGTATATATATATGTGTGTGTGTGTGTGTGTGTGTGTGTGTGTGTATACATTATACGCCGTACGCCCTTGCTAGACGCGTACTCGGTATTTGGCACGTGTTCAAAAGTTCCGCCGTCGTCGTTGTCCGTTCAGTCGCGCGGTCTTGTAAATAGACGAGAACGAACGTGGAATGCAATTATTAGAGGCCTATATCGTACAGGCCGAGAGAATACGATTTCTCTGACAATTTTACTCGCCAAAACGTCCACTAAAAAGGTTACGCTATTTCTGAATAAGTTTCTTCCCCGGGGCCCTCCTTGTCGTCGAATCCAGTAACCGCGAACACGTCCGTCGCGTGTGTTAACCGCGCGACAAAAAAAAAACCATACCCCGTTCGCGTTATGCGCAACGGCGGCGGCGTCCAACGGAACGACCGCTCTCGAACCATCGAATTTGTCGCGGCTCTTGCTTATTCTCTCGCCCAACCGTTTGTTCAAATCGCGTTTCGGCGTGTTCCGTATGTTTAGAAAACCACCGGGCAGGGGGGGGCGGGGGCGGGGAGAGGAAAGGAGAAAACGTATACAATATTTGTTACAATAACACACGTCGCCGCCAGAACACCGTCGACCCGCAAATATCGTTTCGCCGTCGATTGAGAATTTTTTTTCATTTCCGCGCGTCTCTCGAAACTGCCCTGTCCAGCCGGTACTACCGACGTTTATAATTACCGGTCGATTAAAGAACGAACGCCAACCATCCAAACGTTTTACGCGAACTGAGCGTCGCCGCTCGGGTCTTGACGCGAACGAACTCGCAAACAATCGTTTACGACGTTCTTATAATATCGCCCGTCCATTTTTCGTTACGGAAATACCTATTAAAACGCGTACGTGGAAAATTCACGCGGTATATTAATAGCCCAAACAAAACCAGACTTGGGTGAATCACCGAACGCGCACGAATATACACTACAGACACGACGCGCTTAGAAAATAACGCTGGATATGAGACGATATCGTATAGCGTGCTTGAACGCCATTAAAACGTTTACGCGGTAGTAATATTCCCAAACGGTTCGCTCCGGAATTACGAGTAGAAAAATTCGACGTTCGGATACGCGTTTAACCAGAAGACGGAGAAGACGGTGAAACGTGTATACCTATAAATAAGAAATTCAAAAGAGCGTTCGTGTGAGTTATATGCGCATAAGTTATACGTTTATGAATTATGCAGCGGGCTCGCAATATCTGGCGCGGAACAACGACCTAATTGTGACGTAGACTCCTTGAACTTTTTCAGTTTCACGACGACAATCGTTTCTACCATTGGACGAAAATTATTTATAATTCGCCGTAGAAGGTTTCCTGGGAGAGATAGCACGCCACTACTACTCTTATCGCGTGTGTTTGAAGCGTTTTGTAACGCCCGTTGTTGGTTGTATATGGCCGCCGAATAACGTTCACCAAAACTTGTAGATAGTGGGAAACCGAATAAACGCGACGACAAATATATATTATACACGCGTAGGCCGGACGAGAGTAGTATTTAAAATAAACGTCCATAATAATAACGCGCTGGCCGAAAACGAAACGGGATTTGACATCGTTGTGTTCGTCGATATTTTAATTGTCTACCGTATGTATGCACACGAGCATGTACGTACGTACATACTAATGGACAAACGACAACGGCGAACCTTCTCACGTTAATTTCGTTATTTAAAGCGCGTCCTGTATTCCGACCTCGTTCGCGTAATCACGATAATGAGCCCGAGACGGACGTAGATACCGTAAACGACGCTGTTAAGGGTACCGATGTATTAATTACGTCGGTGGTTAAAAAGAACCGCAACGCGTCGCGTTACACGTACCTGAACAATGGCGTTCGAAAAGTGGTTGGGAATTGCGCCAAAGGACGGCCGTGTGTTCGACCACCGGTGGCGTCGGGGGTTCGATTACGACGTCAATATCAATTGCAAACCGAATCGGGCAAAATGTATTCGGCGCGAATTATCGATTAACGCGCGTCGCAATAATAATAATAATAATAATAATAACAACGCGCCGCGCCGAGATCCACGTGGTCCGCGTATACGTGCGCGCGTTGCGTATCGTAAAGTGACTACAGCGGCGGCTCTATAATTAAGATGGCGGCCGTCTCGGGCAATAATTAAGCTTTCGGCCCAACACCCTAACTAGTAACCGCGCACAACGTCCGTGAAATAATAACGATAATAACGTGCGTCGGTAAGCGCGTAGAAAAGTATCATTACGCGGTGGTTTCGTCCTAAAATGTTAGGAAACGTACACGCCGGCGGAGTATATCCTTATACGATTTCGGGATCGTTTATGGAAATTAATCGAAAAAAAAATAAAATAATTACCGCCGATCCGTATAATTGTGTTATTTGAGTGTAACGGCCGGATGCCTCCAGTGAATGCACGCAAATATTACGACCTACGAGTCGATGTATTATTTGAAGTGCTTTTACGCTAATTTTAATTGTACGTCCGCGTATACGTAACGTTTTAGTGTACGCGCAAATACCCTAAAATAAACGGTCCCTCCGGCATCGGATTAAACTTTTCGTCGGGTTAGGTACGCGATGTTATATTAATTACGCCGAGTGTTTTTGTTCGTACATTTTTCTTTCATTGAGCCGACAAACACGAACGAGCAAATAGAACAGTTCATAACGAATAAACGCGGCGCATTTCGCGATAATATCGCTATCCGTTTTTTTCGTACAAAACAATAACGGATTCGAATATTAAATCTAGAGACTAAAGATACCTTGATACGGACGAAGAACGTGAGTACATTTTTTTTTTTTGTACGTCGTAATATAAATTCGAAATAACGAACAGTTGTTAATTATAACGAAGTTTTCGGATGGTCGTCCTGACGATGGAAACGAAAACAAAATTCGATAAAAAAAAAAGGAAACGCCTTATAGCGCGGATCGGTCGTGTAAAATTGGTTTTTCGAGTATATTTTACGCGACATTCTTTCGGGATTGTCGATAAAAATAAATATTTTTCGTTAATACGACTCGTATATTACGTACGTTGAAAAACTATTCGTTTAAAAATCAGTGTTTAACCCGCGTAGGAGAAATAGAACACGTTTCGAAATTAAGCGGGAATATTATAACATTATGGATTATCGCGATCTTTCCAATTCGTTTTAAGCGCGTTATGTCGCGTTAATAATAGAAGTAAACGACTTCAGTGGTCGTGAATCTCAGTAGGCGCAATGGCACCGATATCTATGGGCGCTTCTGCGGCGATCACGACTGTAACCATTATTATTAATCGCGGTTGGCGCGTTCATTTTTCATTGTTCGAAATCGTCAAATATTCGTGACTTATCTCCGTTGGCGTTTAAAAAAATCGTTACCTATCAAAAAATCGTTTTTATTATTATTTTTTTTATTTTTTTTGATATAAAATATCGCCAACAGATAGTTCGCTATTAATCATATCGCGGTGAGGTTGAAAAGATAAACTTTCCCGTTTATCATCATAACCGCTAGTTAATTAGTTAAATACGTTTCGTATTAATTTTGACATCGTAAACGTCTTATAATCGACGATAAATCATTTTTAATAAAAAAATGTAACGGCCCAAGTACGTTTCACAATTATATATATATATATATACATACACACATAGTATTTAACCAAAATAGGAATTCGTAAATTTAATAGCCAATATATGTACGAATATTGATGCAATGTCGGGCTTACTAAAACTAAAAACCGTATTGTTGTCTTAATTCTCAAATCGAACGCAAAAACTGGCGTTTGACGTTTTTGGCGAAAAAATGTGCGGGACAAAATTGGCGCGGCCGTCGGTGTAAAGAACGGAAATGTATCAGTTTGTTCGAGGATTTTGGGGGAGGGGAGGAATGTGAGAGGTAGGTTGTAATTCGTTTTCCATTTTCCTCTACGTGCATCCGTGCGCGCGATATAATAGCGTGTTCGAATATTAAAGCCACAAATAAATCTCGTGTTACGGTTTTCGACGAATATATCAACGGACGACGGCGTGGAAAAACGAAGGGGATGTCGAAGTCACGCTAAATCAACGACTATATTATACGAAAGAAGTAAATTGATATCTACATAACCTAATGCGATATCGTCAAACGCGGTCGAGCAAAAATAGGCGCGCCGTAATAATAACGGTGGCGACAAATTGCCGGAAATCGGAAATACCAGGTAACTGCCTGACACCAATGGTGAATTATCGTGGCCTCTTGAACAGAAAATCAACGATTCGGTGGTTTACGTTCGAACGACCCTAAACTTTTTATACCGATACAACGTCAAACTGGACGGCAGAGAGCGAAACAAAAGCAACGAACTTATGCGCGGCGTACGTCACACAAAACGCAACGATATACGTGCGCGCGCTACAATTGAGTATCGTCAATTCGACGTAAGAGCGCGGCGAACATTGTCCAATGACGGCGCTGCTATTCAGCGCCTTTCCGGGTCTGTGTGGGTGCCTCGGAACAATTCGAAACGTTATTTAACCGATAATAATGATAAAAAAATCGAAACGTTTTAAGAAACGCGAAAAACGTAAAAACGATAGCGCCCGTCACAATAGTAACTGGAAATGTCGGTCTCTCGTCAACGGTTACGGGAATTCGTCTTTAATAGCCCTACAAATATTCGCTTATCGTTTTCGAGGCGCAAAATACGTCGTCGATCGCCTCCGTTAAATTTGAACGAAGAAAAACTGCGATACATCGTTCAACTTTCCCTCCTCGAGCACGACAATAGCGTATCAGGCCCTACAAGATTCGTCCCAATATAATACGCGCCAATATATAATATTAAAACGTCACAACGTCCACACACCGTTCCGTGATCGTGTCGCGCAGACTCTCGTTACAAACCCGAACGGCGCGTGACCGACCCAAGTGTCGTTACGTCGGACGAAATGGCGCGTAGCCTACTTGGCCGCGCCTCGCGGTACGTGACAGGGAACCACGAACGGAAAATTAAAAGGTAAAAACAAAAACAACACGGCCCACACGCGGACGCCGCGGGTTTCGCGGAACCGTATGGGAGACAAGCTTAGGCGGTTTAGCGGTTAACCCAAACGGGAAATAACCCCCGGGGTACGGGAGCAACACAATTTATCGCACGCCCTTCCCGCCGAGTCTCTTAAATATCTTCGAGGAGCGTTATATACGACTGGCGGAATACGTTTATATTGGTAGGAAGGAGGTAAACAACAGATACGAATCCGAAACGTTCGTGGTCGCCGACAGGGTTCACGACGGCCGTCGTTCGTCGGTACATCGGCGCAACAACCGAACGCAATCTGCGCCATCTCGTTTTCAAAACGTTTCTCGGTCGTTCACTGGAAAGCTGCTATACACGTTATAATCATACGCCCGCGAAATAACTATGCCCGTACCCCGGAGGTAATATATATACACACACACACACACACACATATATATATATATATATAACGCCGCGCATGTTGAGATAACGACAATTCGCGATATTCGAAATAATAAGACTTAAATCAAACGTTTTCGGGCAATTTTAAATTTCCGTTCGTTTGTTACGACGAATTATTTATGGCCCTCTTGCTCCGGCCCCTTTCCACCAGGCCATCCCCTCGTACACACACATACACACACACGCACGCACACACAATTCGAGAAACTACGTCCAACTTGGATTCGGGCGAGTTTTCACTTTTCAATCGTGAACGAATTGTCCATCACCGGCAGCAAAACAAACAAAACGATTATTAATATATTGTGCCGCGTACAATAAGTTCGTAAAATTATTCGGAAGAAAAAAAAAACGATCAATCATGGTCTCGACGTACGTCTATAACTGGCTACGATTCCCTATGGTGAGACCGCGGTGAAACGAACTCTGTACCGAAGCCAAACAGGCGACCGGCAACCGCACACCGTTTATCGAAGGTAACAAACTGCTTAATATTTCGTACGCAACAGGTTTGTTCCTTTTTTCAAACGAACTGATAGGGTTACGTCAGATTTAAATTATCAACAGTGTAACGATCATTCGCCACCCATCCACCGTCCGCTGCCGCCGCCGCTTTCGACGAGAATATTTCACGCGGTATAAGAGAAAATCTCTCGACAATGTTTCAACTAGAACGCTTCCATACGTGACCTAAAGGACTCAATTACGAACTAGCTTCGAATTACATTGGTCGAAACACGTGCAAATATAAGTAGTTCGGATACAACTTTTATGTACAATATTTCGGCGTAATACGCGACGGTTCAAAAACAAAACGACTGAACATCCCAATAGTATCCGATTACATATTATATAAAAACAACAGCTAGTGATCAAATATAATAAAGTCACGCGTTATTATTTGCGCGTTGTTGTACTCGTTTCACGATCCCTTTAGAAAAAATTAATTCGCTTTCATCGTAACGCACGGATTATTGAAGAGGAAGAAAACCTTGAAACGATTAAACAATTAATATGTTCAATTGTATCGTTTTAATTATTAATTAAACTCGATTAGTACAATATAACTGTTCGATTGAATAAAAATAAATAATAACGGTACCGTTTAATTCGATGATCAATTTAAGCGCGAGACACGCCGGCGGGCCGCCAGGTGGTCGCGTTATTTATTCCGACAATAAAATAATAAAACTATTCCGTAAACGTAAACGATCGAATAAGTTCGTATTATTATATATCCACACGAGAAACATGGCTATTAATGTAGTTCGTAAAATACGTACCACGGTTCGTTCACTGTAGAGGGGAAATACTAGGCGAGATGGATATTATTGTTTGCCGTGAATAACTACGCTATATGGTCAACCGTCTTGAAAACAAGTTTGGTTTTTTGATCTAAGCCGAGATTTAAATTATAGTAAAGACACTTTGGTGTCGCTTACGAGACGCGGGAAAAAATGACTTAGGTCATGACCGGCGGTGCCTGAAACGAATAAATTTTAATAACGTTGACGGTTTCGTACGTAAACACGAGCCGAGAGAGTCTTCCTTTTGTGAGCTGCACCACACAGCCCTTTCAGCCGTAATAATAATAATAATAACAATAATTGCTATTATTATCGTTATTATTATTATTATTGTTCTCTTCTTTGTAGCCGTGAAAAAAGCGGCCATCGATCACGTACAAACAATAAGGCTTGGTCGGTAACACAAGGCGTTCGTTAAAATAATGACGATAATAACAAATAAAAATCATACGTGCGTTGTTCGCTCAATTTAGGTTTTAATCAAACCCCGTTCTATTATTTTTATTATTATTATTGTCACTATACAAAGAAATACAAATACAGTTCAATTTTAATTACGTTAATTCGTGGTCGACGTCGTTATTTGATTAGGTGTACCCGATCAAATGCCTAGGTACGCGCAATGGACGAGGGCAATATTAACAAACAGGACCGCGAATAATGAATGAACGACGTTAACTAGAAACGAAGTTCCTTACGGAACTCGTGAAATCGCGCGGCACAATCGTAAACGGTCGTACTCGATACAAAAGTGCCGTGTGTGCGTGGGTGGGCCGCAAAATGTTTAACTCGCTGTGAAGGCTCTAATTGTCCGTCCCACAGGATCGCGGAAGGGACCTTTGTTCTTCTTCTACGTATTTTTGTACGCGCGTATTTATTAGTTTTTTTTCTTTATATTCGACACGCGGCGAAACGGATTTATTTTCCATTCCGATACACACATATCCTCCCTCTGAACGGCGGTTTGGGGGAGGGGGGTACGTTTCACGAAAATCGCACCGACCGGTCGCATTTGTCGAAAACGAAAGTAGTTATCCGACGAACGCGATTTTAAGTTACTAAAACAAAAAGTACGATTATTTCTTTTTTTACGCGTACGGCGTACGGTTTTTCGGTATCCGTATATATCGTTAGGTACGCGCGCGTCTATTTCGGACCGACCGGAATTTAAAAAACCAGAGAAATAACGCGTTAGGGTCGCTTTCGACCGTCGGCCGTGACGAAACGTTTTACAAAATGCCACGTTTTCGCGTCGCCGAATAAAACGTTCAAGGAAATAACTACGAGAGTTCGGTCCGTAAACGCGGCATAACGACGTTGTACGCGTTGTAAACATTGTTCGTGCCGTTTAGAACGTGTATTTGTCGTTGTACATACAACGTTATCGTAAAACCGCGACGGAGCGGCGTTATCATTTCGGGGACGCCGGAAACGGCGGGCGACGATTTCGACGACCACGAATTATTATTACGGTTGTACGTTAGCCGTTTTAGCGTGTGTATCGCGTTTGCGCGACAATTCTATTCCCTCGGCCGTACAATAAACGCGCTAACGTGGGAAATTCAAAACGCGAACAACGTACACGGATGAGTCACCGTGGTTTTCCGTTAATCGAATAAAAATATACGGATTGTCCCGTCCGCCCCGGGCCCGGTACGTTGTCCATACAATCAACCCTTCACCAAACCGATACAGAATCCCTCCTATATTGTTATTTATTCCGATATTGTTGTTGCCATCGCCCCTAGCAGTAGTTCCTCCCTCGAGCGGTGTCTCGAAATAATAGCCAAACAAACGGGGTACACCGACGTAACACCGAAAGTGCGCACGAACCCCCGCACGCGATCGATATAGAACGGCGCAACATCAACGACGACACGGACGTAATGGACACGAGTCGAAGAACGAATTTCTCGTTGACACCATCGATGCGTCCGTCTATAATCGCATTTGGCGTGATCGCGAGACTCCGTCAATTTGTAGTTAAAAAAAACAATGACCGACCAGAGAACGACGCGCGGCGAGGACGGTTACGTGCCGACCCGTTGGCATTACCTAATCACGCTTTTCGTCTTCGACGTCGTATTTCTTGCCAATTTACGATTATATAAGTACCTTGTTTTTCCCGAACATTTTCGCGACTTTTTTCAGAATTTCGCTGGCCGGCACACAAAAGTATCTACGGAAGTTAACGACGTCAGCCTGGTATACATCAGCCAATAACTGTTTCGCTTGTCTCACGAGAACCGCGCGCGTTTCACCGTAATTAACGTAGTACGGCCCGATCAGTTCGTCGACCAGCTGTTGAACGGTCGAGGGTTCCTAAGAAAGAAAAAAACAATAACAACAACGTTAGATCACGTACTTTCGAATAACCGATCGAATTACGTTTCAAAATATTACACACATTAGCCAGACGAAAATTAAACCGTTTGTTTTCGAAGGCCGCCGTACGCGTATTTATACCCGTGTTGTTATCTCGTTATATCCCATCATATTATAGAAAATAATCGAATCGCGTAAATAAATATTATTATTACGGAAAATGTAGTTTTTACGGATCAACTTTCGGAACGAGAACGCTGTTTGATTAAACGTACAAGTTAATTGTTTTATATCGGTCGAGATTACAGTCGCTCATATATATATATATATACACGCGTAATTTTTTTACCATTTATTTATGTCCTCTGATCGCTATTATCCAATTAAAGCGTGGAAAATATGACCACGCTAGTCTCACGAGTGTAATCGAGTTGGTCGAATTACACTCTAATAACAATAATGACTAACCGGGAAAAAAATAAACACGGGGTGTATTTACATAACCAGTCTCTCCATTTCTCTTACTCGGTCTCCCTTGGCTACAACAGAAATTCAACAGCGTAGTATTATTTCCCTTCCCTCGTCCGTCTTTGAACTGTGTGAGTGAGTGTGTGTGTGTATACGTGTGTGTGGTCTCGGGGTAATATTCTTTTTACAAAGCGCGGGACACTTGGGCAACCTCATATAGGGGACTATTGTTACCGCGAGTATTATACGTGAAATGTATTATTCGAGACGTACGAACGGCAGGAAGTCGAAGATAAGACGATTTACTCACGCGCTACGTGTGTACATACCGTACGCGTGTGTACGAAACCACAAAAAATACATATGCAACGTATGCAAATCATTCGAAACGATCGCGTTGTACAATTTAATTAACGCGGCTCTAATTAACGAAAATTGGCCGCAGTCCGCTTCTTTTACCGCGTACTTAATTAATTAAAATATTAATAATTAAAAATCTCCCGCACAAATACGAACGTCGAATATATAACCACGGGTAAGGAGTGTTCGCAGACTGCGTCCCTCCTAGAACTAAACAAACCGTAACAGTGTACGTCTTAACGTCGATATTCAAACTTACGTTCAACAGCGTACGCGTGCATACGTTTAGGAGAGCGCCGCCAATATAACTTTGTAATAACTCTGTCCGATACCACGATCGAAACGAAAATTCCACGCCACCAAACTGTGCAACTGACCAGTTCAAATTGGTTGAATTATATTTCGGAAAATAAAAACTTAAATACTTTACGAATCTGTTTACTAAAATAATAACTAAATACGTCCAGTGAATAAATTATTGCTCACATTCGATACTATAAAACAGAAACGTTTAAGTAACAAATACGCGCGTATATAATATATAGGTATACGTGGTGTGTGTGTGTGTGTGTGTGTGTATATGTCAGTAAACGCACAAATAACGTTCATTTTTATGAAATTTATTATGAGTCCATAAACTTGTAAGTTCAACCGGAGTCACGCAATTCATAAAGTGTATGCGTAATTCTACCGTATCGTGCACGAGGAAAACAAAGAAAATAAATCTAACAGTAGACCAACTTAAACTCTACACGGCAACAAAAAACTGTATCTACGCCACTTTATCGTCATAATAAATTGCGACTTACAAGACTCACACCGAGTAACGTCTTAATGTGTGTCAAATATTTATATACAAATGACTGTACAACAACAAGCTATTATTATTATTATTATTAAAATAAAACGCAAAAAAATGAGTAAAAGGAAAAAAACGCAACTAGGGATCACGTTTATCTTGTCTTTGAAATAGTTCGGGGTTCCCACGGAAAGTCGATATCAACGATCCACATCGAGCGTAATCAAATAGCGAGCGAAAACAACTTGACCGAGAAAGAAGTTATATCGACGAAGGACGAAGGGGCTGGTGACGAAGTTCTCGCAATATAATAGTCCATTGTCGGGCGTCGTTTTATGAGGCTATTTGTTTAATAATATTGCGTTAAGTATCTCAGTCAAAGATCACCGATTGGTGGTAGTTGTGGTGGTGGTGGATTGGACACAATAGTATCGATTGGCCTATAAAACGCGTTTGTCGTGTGTTTTATATAACCTTTAATCGACCCGGATGAATTTGGTCCTGTAGCACTCCCATAGATTTGGACCACGCGCGACGGTCACGAACTGCAATGTAAACAGGCCGGAGGTCATCGCTGCTCCTTGTCGGCTAGTGCGCAGGTAATCCACGTGTTATATATATATATATATGTGTGTGTGTATGTGTGTGTGTGTGTGTGTGTGTGTGATACGCGTAGGGGGCAGCGCATGAACGAGATAATATAATTTTTTACCGGAGACAATCGGTATTGGGACCTGCGTGTGGTTAAGACAAAGGACCGATCCAACGAAATACATACGTATATAAGGCGCGTGAATATTACGACTAAACGGTTTTTCGAGGCTGATATGTTTTTAATAGCGCGTGTAGGTCATTTTCGTTGTTGTCTGGTCGGACAACATGAGAAACCCGTCTGTCGAAATGTCAAGGTTTCCCCCGGTACGGGGATTGACACGACCCGTGGATGAGCTAAGAGGATCATAGGACGCTGGTCGAACGCGGTTAAGTATATAAATGTAATCCTTCTCGAGACGACGCGCGGGTATAAGAGTAGAGGCCGTTCCTCTCGAAGACGCTCGTGATTATAATATCGAGACAGAAGAACACGACTCTATCAAATAAACGATCGTTTAAGGTAACCGCGTAGATTCGTCCGTATAGTTAGAAATTAGAACTATTTACGTAACCGTTTCACCTGCGTTTATTTATAATCGATCCGACAGCTTCAACAACCAGCTAAATATTATACAACGGATCGTCTACAAACGGCGATAAATATGTCTCGCTCTGGGCCGCCAACAGGAATTTACCACACATTACGCGCGGGGGGGTAATACGGTTACGCGAATAGCGAAACTTCTACCAGACGTCGAACTACGCGCGTTAGTTTCGAAACGCGTGTTTTGGGGCGCGTTATATTCTTGCGATACGTTTGTTATTCGGTTATTTTTAACGTCGGGTCCGTGTCTCAAGCGACACAGTAATTATAATTTCCGGGTTTTCGTTTCTGTTGCGAACGGCGTACACTATCAATCGCTATATTTTGAACGCCGATACGTTTTTTTTCTACGATTCGTCGGTCGCTTTTTTCGTCGCGATTTACGAACACGATTTAACGGCTAATCTCGTTCGTTCGCTTTACACGAATACACGTCGTAAGACCGGAAACGTTTCATTTTTCGAATACGCCGCGAAACGTGTCGCGTGCAACGATATTCGAACAACGTTCGCCGTTGGTTCGAACGTTTACAAATATCAACGGTCGTTGATCGTATTGAAAAGCGCCGAATAAAACGGTGTCGTCGCGGCATTGATTTCGAAATGCGTAACAAGCCGTAAATAAAATTGGCGTTCTTTCGGAATTGTCAGCCGCAACGGCAACGCGCCGTCTAACCATCAAAGCGCACGTTACGGGAAAATTATTCGGGAAAAACGGTCGCTCGAAAACCGTCCGGACAAACGAGTACAAAAGACAATATATATACATTCTATCGGGCGTAGGTCGCGGACATCAAACATAATGCCGATGTGTAATTTGAAATATTCGTGTTCAAAGAGGTGGAGAAGAGGGTACGGCACGACGCGAGTGTTTTCGGCGAAAACGTCGTATAATAAATAAGTAATGGCGTCGAAAAGTATAACGAAGTAACACGGTTAAAAAAAACGTTTAAACAGTTAGGTTCGAGAGACGAGGCGAAACCGGTAACGCGAATATTACCGTACCAACTCATCGATGTATGTGTGTGTGTTTGCGCGGGTGTGCGAGTGTACGCGTGTGTCATGTGCATGAATGAATCATTCAAGAACTGCGGGCGGCCGAATAACAACACGTAGTAATGGTACTCGTACGTTATATTTACTTAACCTCGGCCGGTACATAATAAATATACCACGCGTAATATTCGACGACGTTATTATTATTCAGACAGCGGCGGCGGCGGCGGCGGCGGCGAATTCGAATATCGGCGCGAATTCGTCGTTTTTTTTTTTTTTTTTGTCGGCCACAAAACGGATTCGTGCGCGCACGGAGACACCGGAATATATTACACGGGCGTAACAAAGGCGAGCGCGCACGAGCCCGCGCGTATTTATTAACACCGCATATAAACCGCCCGCGCGCGCCCGTGTCGTCGTACCATCCGGTGGGTGATTTTTCCGTTTCGTATGTGGTTTCCGACGGGCGGCCCCACAACGACGGCGCAGTCGTACGACAACGACGGGAAACGACACTCGCGATAATTGCGTTATTCGCGCGATCCATCCGACAATCGTCGCGTAGGAGCCGGCGAGGTGGGTGAGTGATACGTCGAACGCGACGATATTATTATTACCGTTTTATATCATTTATGTACCTCGGCCATTGCGTTACACGCGCGCGCGCGATAATATGTTACGACTACGTTATAAAAAAGTGTCCGATGGTCAAGTGCTAAGGGGGACCGGTGTATTGTATACGATAGCGCTCGTTTTTCTTTTCTTTCGTAACCTTGCGCGTACTACGGCCCGTCGTGCCCTCCTCCCCAGCTCGCGGTCACCGCGAACAACTACGGAAGAGACGACCTCGGCGACCGAAGAACACCCCTCTCCCGCCCATACCCTGACAACCGCTCACACATCCACCCGTAACCGCGCCCGTAGGTAACGCGTCGGTCGTGCCGCCGCCGGCAGATAAACACTCTTGATGACTTTTTTACCCGTTTCGTCGAACGTCGGTTGCTACGTCGCGTAATGGTAACAATATAATGACGCCTATATTCTATTATACCGATTACTACCGCCGGACTAGTTCTCGGGCCAGCGTCCAAATAATAGCGTAACGACCGCTTTTGATCGGGCAAGTCCGACAATATATATTACGGGGACGCCACTACGGATCGCCCATAGGAGCAGCGGCCACGGCGCGTGTTCAGCGTATATTGGAACGAAAATCGTCGTCGTCGTCGTCGGTTTTATTGTCGTTATTATCGTATCGTAATGGTTCGTATTGCGTAACCGAGCGACCTAATCGGCGAAATACGCGTTGTCGTTCTTTCTAGTATGTATATGTACGCATTTTTTTTTTTACGTCGGCTTTTAATATTATTATTATAGTTCGACAATTATGTCACGGGTAGGAGAAGACCGAAATAAAACGAAAAACAACGAATTAGATAGCGAAACCATCCGGCTTCTCGAATTAAACGAGATTATAATTTTCACGGCGCGTTCGGAGGAAATACGAAAAGGACGGAGCGAATATTGTGAAAGAGGGATGTCGAGATTAGGCAGGACTCTAAACGTTGAACGTACAAAGATGGACAATCGAAGAGGACGTGGGGCCGAACTACAAACACTCTGGTCGGCATATAGAATACGGAATCGATGGGACGGCGGAGGGGAGGGGGAACCAAAGTGTATATGTTTATGAGTACTGATCTATGGCGCCAACTACGATTTTCTGTTGTACATTTATCGATAAACGTGATCCGAGAAACGAAACTGCTAAGGAAACTTTGACACGTTCACATACCGGCGCTGTTTTTGCGCTCCATTAACTCTCCTTATCGGTTGGGTATGCTATTATCAGTATTTTCGCGACGTGTTCGGAATTGCATTCCGTTTTACGAATCACCGTCGAAAACCGATTTTCCAAATTTCTTTCGGAACTCCACGCCAATGTGTTTTTTGGGTGTTTAGTGTGTAGTATGCGGCGCGAACAACGAGCGTTCGCTCCAATTTCGAATCACGGCGAACGTACACAACGCGATCGATTATCGGACGATGGACGGACACTGTTGTTCCGGGATAAAAGTGTCTAATGTAGAACCACAATACGAAAACTCTCGAACGAAACGATCGACATTTTTGTTTTTCGCGATCAAATATTATAGCTTTATCGACGATATTAAATATCTATTTATTTATTCGATATTAAAAAGCTTTTTTAATAAAACACGTTTACTCGCTGTACTTTACAATTCCGTTTTTGGTTAATGTCAATAACGAATAAGGCTCGTCAAATAGCGCGAACAAACGAAATCGGCGCTTTTATTTTCACTAGTTAAAAAAAACCCGTTTGCCCGTCCCCGGTACACGTAAACGAGACAATAGTTTCGCGTCGTTTCTAGCTGAAAACCGCTCGAATTGAATACGATAATTGTGGACATCGTTCAGATAGTGTCAATGTCGTATCCGGAGATAGTAAATAGCAAGGATTAAAAAAAAATATCGGCCGTCGTGTAAACGGTAAACTCGGCGTATTTTTCGTTTTTTATATGTAAGTACGATAACGGTTTTAACGCGATTACGGGTAAAAACATTTTTGTATAATCTAATTATCGTTGAATATCGCGACCAACGCCTAAAACGGAAATACGTTATCGGTATTACTGTTGAATTCGTTAGCTAGACGTATATAATCGCAATTGCTACGAAAAAATCGCCGTAAAATTGTACTACTATTACGACTACCGCGTAGCAGCAATCGATAAAGCGAACGTAACTACTCGCCGTATGAATAATACGCGTTTGATTTTAGTATTGACGCGGCAATTACGTGTCAGTCGTTGAACCCGTTTTTTAATCGTAATCGATCAATTTAACAATACGGATTTGCGCCATACATCGTTCACGTTAGTGGTACGGAACGTATGAACCGGCGTGTTAATCGAATTCGACGGACAAACATTTGAAAAACAAAGAATTAAAAACAAGTTCAGAAAACTAACGAAAAGTTAGGTTGTTTTTCGCCGTTTTCGTCAAATTCGTCGATTTTCACGGACTTTTTCCGGAGCGAGTCGACAATTAAAATTCGATAGTACGGCGACCGGAACGGGTGGGGGAGGGTGTATATTATTGAACGTCCTTAAAATCTTCCTCGATACATACGAGGGTAGGCTGAAAAGTAACACACGCGTGCTGGTAGAACGCGAACAAAATAATCTACAGAAGCGCGCCTGGTGGCCCCGTTCCCCCTCTATGTGCGTGTTAAATTTGAAGGCGGCGTCGCGCTCTCCGGTTCGTTTTTAGTAGCGAAAGTACGAAGAGGCGTTCTAACGTTACGTCGACGCGAGTATATATAATAAGCACTCTACGGCCTTGCCAAGTAATCTGAAACAAAAAATCCAAAAATATTCTTAAAATAGATAGAATTTGGGGCCTTATGATTTTCCGCTTTTTAAAAAACCCTTTTAAAAAGAAATGACGACCATTACGAAAAAGAAGACCCTCTTTTTCCCGTTTTTTTTTTGTTTCGCCTTAACGTTAAAAAAACAATAATAAACAATTTTTTTTTTAAACGGTTTCTGAAGGCCCTCTAAATTAAATAAGCTTTAATTTGAGCCGTCAAACATCGAGATCGGTTAAGTCGTTAAAGTGGAATCGTGTGCTATGCGCAAAAAAAAGTTGTTTCGAGAATAACGCGTCTAAAATTAGAGGAAGAAAAAATCGTAAGTAACGTTTGTTTTTTTGACCCTTACATCTATTCCAGCACCATACAGGGTTTCTTCTTCATCCTCGAAGAGCATGTTTTGCTGCGCTTGGGCGCTAATTTTTTCAATTCTGGCCGTTTTCATTAACTCTGACTGACTCGCGTTCGCTGACTTGACGCGCTCTTCGTCAGTCTTCGCAGCGAAGTTTCTGCTGTTTGTCCCGATTACGATTCCCAACGTCTGCGTGGTTTTCATTGTAGATGAATAGCCTTCATTAAAGATGCCGGAAGCTATGTATGTTACTATTCTGACTGTTCGCCACAATAAAGGTGATTGGGGACCAGTTTCCACAGACAAGCGTCGAAACTGTCGTTGTCATTTTGCGTACTTCCACTAGTGCATCTTTGTAGGAAATCGTCACTTGAAAGAGTTTCGTATACGGGTCAAATTGCTTCTTGAATTGAAGCTGTAAGGGCAAATTCATGGTGAAAATCAGCAAGTTTTCCCTTAGCTTCTGCAACACGCCATTTAGGCGGTGAAAAATGCCCCACCCTCGAAGCCGCTCCTAGCGCGCGTTTATACCTGTTTTTCGGCCGACGCATTCTCTCGTCTAATACGCTATAACTCCTAAAATAAACTATATGGGGAAATATCCTTTCGGCTACACATATTCAAGACCCTAAGGATGAACATAAATCGAAAAAAAAATGTTTTTTCCGATTTCGACTAGAATCTCCCCTTAAACAGCTCGCTGTTATCGAACCTTTAAACTGTCGAAAATGTCGAGATTCGGTGCTTTGTATTTTTGAGTCGTAACGACGGGCCCATGACTCGTTCATCCCGTTACGAAAGAAAGTTGTCTCCTTCGTCCACGGTAGCGCCTCAAAAGTCGCTCGCAGCGTTCCAATCGTCGCTGTTTGTTCTCATCCGTATGATTGCGTAGTAGCCGTCTAGCGCAGATTTTACGGTATCCCAGTTGATCGATAATGAAACCGACACGGTTCTCGGATATTCCAGTATGGTTCGCGGCGGTACGCTTTTGAGTGATTCGCCAGTCGTTTTGAATCAAACATCGTCGACGAGTTAGCGATGTTTATCGGCTGTGACTGTGATCGGACGTCCGCCGCGTATTTCATCAACGATTGTGGCTTTTCGAGACTCGCAACCACGGCGATTTTAATACCCGTCGATTTACGACTTTAGATCTGTCAACAGTATGGTCACCATAAACAACCTTTAAACGGCGACGAATCTCGATAGAGGGGTCACATTTTCGATGACGGCGCGTTGTTTCACTCGTGTTGACATAACGTCGGTACGCGTCTTCGTACTATCGCTACTAAAAGCGAACCGGAGTACGCGACGCCTTCGAACTTTCGAATGCCACCAGGCGCGCGCTTCTATAGATTAATTTTGTTCGCGTTCTAGGAGCACGCGTGCGTTACTTTTCAGCCTACCCTCGTATGTATCGAGGAAGATTTTAAGGACGTTCAATAATATACACCCTCCCCCACCCGTTCCGGTCGCCGTACTATCGAATTTTAATTGTCGAC
>JAIPRN010003571.1:0-20474 GCA_025469175.1 Geopemphigus sp. TES_GeoC_2020 | reverse complement strand
GTGTGTGTGTGTGTGTGTGTGTGTGTGTGTGTGTGTGTGTGTGTGTGTGTGTGTGTGTGTGTGTGTGTGTGTGCACGCGCTCGCGACTGCGAGGGAGACGAAAGTTTTTTTTTATATTATTACTCGTCTAAAGTCATTAAGTAACGTTTGTGGTACTCTTCGAAGCAGCTGTTATAAATGGAATTTTAAATGAGAAAAAAAGATATAAAAAAACAAAACAAAGCCCGTCAGTTTAGACGTAAAATAAACGCGTAAAAAACGGCACCGGCGGCGTAAAAGGGTCTTTTGTGTTGACCTTTTAGAGTGTAAAAATACCGATCGAGCGGCGGAATCGTTTTTTTGTTGATATATATATATATATATCTCGCGTTCTCTCCGTGCCGAACGCGAAATTTCCGAAGTGCCAAAACCTCGCGCGAGTAACGCGTATAAGTATACAAATACGCGCGCGCGCGGCGTTTTTCGTCGATTCCGACTTACCCGAAAATATTTCTAAAAACTTCTCCACGCCGTAATTCCCCAGGAACTTGTACGAAGGGTCCGGGTTGGAGTGCACTTTCACCCTCTTAATCATGAAGCTTATATTGTCTGGTTTTCCGTCTTGATTAAAGTCTGGAAAAAAAATACGCGTGTGTATATAATACATATAAGTACCTTTTTTCTTATTACGACGCGTTTTCCCCTCAGTGTCTCTCTCTCTATCACTGTTTAAAGGACGAATAAATTACGCGCGTGTTTATTATTATATCCGCGACGTAAATATTTCCTATTATATATCGGGCGATTGGCGATTTTCGCGCGTTTAATATTTCAACGACGGTGTATTCGTTTCGCGAACATCGTCGTTTCAAAACCGCGGCATCGGCAATTTTCGTTACGACGGAGGTCGCGCAAACGTTATCTAAAAATTAACCCCCGCAATTTTCTATCGCCATAGTTTCCGCACGTCACGTGTCCCGTACGTCGTGCACATCGCGTAATCCGACGGGCACGCGCGACGTCGTCATATTTTATTAAATAAAGTATGTCCGACGAAGCTCGAGTATACACCGCGGTTCGAGAGACGGACTATATAAATTTCGATATCTTAATTACGACGCAAAAAAAAGGTGAAATTACGGGGGCATTTTTTTTTTAAGCGAGCACGATAATTGCCCGAATATTTTACGCCGAAGACGCGGATTTGCGCGTTTTTCGGATTAAACGTTCAAAAACCCGGAACGTATTAAATTTTAACGAATCCAATTAGTTTTACGAATAAATTTACTCGGACGGAAAATAACGTACGTATATATATATTATTAATTTTCGTCGAAAAGTAATATAAAATCGTTTTAATTTATACGTTAAAGTCGTCTACCCATTTTCGTTAATATATTTCTTTTTAAACGTTTACGTATTCATTTTTCGTTTATTAATTGTATTCCGACAACGTGAAACCGTCGAACACTTAAAGCGAGCGAATAAATAGTATTGATCAGTGGGATAGGGAGAATTGCTTTTTTAGTTCGAGTTCCGGGCGGGTTATATACATCAAGCTCGAATAAATACTAAATCGATAGCGGAAAAGAATTCGTAAACGGCGAGAACGGTAGTGTTCCCGTCGTCCATTAGAGACCGCGGAGATCGTCTCGTCAAAACTACGACGGTACAAATTCGTCGGTCAACGTTACCGTTTACGAACGAATGGCGCGCGATCGGCGAGATTCGACAATAACGTATTGCCGTCGGTGCCGTTACGATAAACCGACGAAATGCGGGCGGCGCCGGAGGGACGGCGCGGGACGGTTTACGGTTTTTAATTACGAAACGGCGCGGGGGACGGGAAACGAAATAATTTGGAACAGATAGGAAAAAAAACCGTTCGTTCGTCGGCGGTAAACACGTTCCGCGGATCTACGGTCGCGCGCTAATCGTCGGACTTCATAATAATTTATTACACGCACGTCCGTTAATCGATTTCGTCGATTGTACACGAAAACATTTACCGGACAAAACGAACTCGCGTCGCTTAATAATATAAACCGTGTGCCCGTATTTTCGTGCCCCGTGTTCCCATTATACGGACGATATCGCGGTACGCGCGTAGGCGTTTCGAAAGTGACGCGGGACAAACGTCCGTTAAATGGAACGTCGAAAACGCGGTAACGACGGTTTTGGCTCGAATCGGTTAATTAATTAATAATAATAAATCACTTCCGAAGTCGGTTCTTCCGTAAAAAATCGGTCCGACGCGCGGCTCGGCGATGGTCCGCGACCGAACTACCGACGACGCGTGCACGCGAAAAACGGCCGAACGCGGCCGGGAAACAATTACCGCCGTTACGGATTTCGTAAAACGACTAAACGTACGGTCCGTATCGGACAACGATCGCGACGACGGATATATGAATATACGCGTCGGGCGCGGAAGGACAATTGTGTCGAAAGGGAATTGTCCCCGGGCTTAGTGAAACCGATCGTCGTTTAAAAGGCGTCCTGTACAACACGTGGCACGGAATACGCCCGGGGCCCGTATACAAACACGCATATATATATATATATTTCTAAACGAACGCGCGTGTACGCGCTCGTAATTGTTATTAATAACGTAACCATTCGAGGGGGCGCCTATTTATACGCGTACGTGGTGTACACAAAACGAGGTGTGTAATACTTGTGACGCAATAACGGCCGCCGCGTGTATACCCTGTTTATATATCGCCGCCGTAACTGAGATATATTTTTGTGTGTTCATCCCCTCTCCCACACACACGCACGCACTTTTCTCTCAATAAAAAGCAAAAAACTCCCGTAACCGAACGTACATGGCGAACGCGCGCGGCTCCTCGTAGACCTATTTTCGAAATCGCGCTCTCCCCCGTCGCGTCCCTGGAAAATCTTCGAAACGGTCGACGGACATTTCCGTAAATAAGAGTAAAACAATCGAATCGTTTCCGGTAGACGGCGCGACGATCGAACGGCCATCGTGTCTCCTCAACGACCAAACCGCCGCAAACAACGTTTAATTAACGAAAAGTCGCGGGAACGATAAAAAAGACCGAGAGACGGCCCCTCCCACCACGGCTGTCCGGGCAGAATCGGCGAAATCACGGGGCGGACTACGTAGCTCGTTTAGTTATAAAGTATCCACGTAATTCTCGTTGGAAAAACGAAAATCGAAATTCGTCTCGGGTCCGTACATTCACGCGAACAAACGTACGGTTTTCGGACCGTCAATTTTTCCAATCGGTTTACGTTTCTATATATTCGTTTTTTTCTTTTTGAAAACACGCTCGAAAATACGAGTGAACGACCGTACAACTATAACGTAAGACGATCGTAATCATTACGTTAACGATACGATTTTCGCTCGGTGGAGAGACGCGAGCACTAAAGTACGATGTACGTATTTATTTATTCGCGTTTTTTTTAATTTCGCCGTTTTTCTTGTGTAATTTTCGTTCGTCCGCGTATATATATATATATATACGCCGACTTCGTTAAGGAAAATAAAAGCGAGTTCGCGCGCGGCGTCGCGTATAAAAAAAAACCACCATCCGCTCCCCGGCACACTAATTGCAAGGAAATTAAAGGGATACGTCCAAAATATACCGGGAGCCCGTTAACGTTTGGTTTAGCCCGTCGCCGGGAGACGACCGAAACGTAATTTCGTCACGTCTACGACGACGTATAAATACGCCCGTCGTTAATTATATTCCGTTATTATAAATGTAACTCGGGCGCGTGGTGTCGTACCACCGACCGGGATTTTCGTGGAGGAAAAAACCGAACGGTGTTCAGGCCCGCGCGCTCCGTATATATATTGTCGGATTTTGATACGGAAAGAAGAAAAGAGCGAAAATTGGCGGGGGGTAAACGTTTTTTACTATTCGTAACAGCGGTCTAAACGCGACGACGGAAACGCACGGGCGCCAAACGATTTATTTACTCGGGGCGGAAAATCGCGCAATAACCACGACCCGGACGGACGGAACGTAATTTCTCGGCCACCCCAATACACATCGGCGTTTGTTCACGTCCCCCGGTTTTCCAATATCGTTGTTCGCGTACTAAACTTGGCGGGAACGAACGAAAAACGAAAGCGTTTTCAAAAACGCGTCTATCGTCTACGGGCCACCACGGATCCGAACTGGAAAAACATTTTGCGATCGACGATCGGCGCCCGGTCGATTATATAATCGTCAATATACAAAAAACTCAAAAGACGCGAATTTCACGTTCAACAAGAACGAAAACGTTCCATGTCGGAAAAACGATCGCGGACGTCGCGTGCGTTTCGCCCGCCCGTCGACGATTCGAATATATATATATATATATATTTCGTGGCGCTCGTTTCAAATTCCGTTAATTCGTCGTTTATTCAAACCGAAATGGAGCGACCGTTTTATTATTACCGGCATTGACGACGTTCGGGAAATCGAAAACATGTTCGCGCCGTCGACGAAAGGAAACCGTTTAATCGATTACGCGACAAAACGGACGCGTTCGCCGTTTTCGGTTTTTTTTTTTTGTCGAACATAATTCCGCGGCAATAGACGGCGCGACAACGTTACGGACGCGCCAACGTTCGGCGTCCTTCGCGAGTTTCCCGTCTCGCGAACGTTTCGGTCACGACTTACAACACAATGGCGGCCATCAAACGCGACAAGTGCCCCGGTAACGTGTCGTTTTATTACCGTTCTCCCAGTTCGTTTGTGTTTCTCGAGACGGTACGTACGTATTTCTCTTTCGACAGTGTACGCTCCCACTCGAGATATTGCGCGTTCGCGTATAAACGATATTCGCGTTATTGTCGAATAAACCTAGCGACGTTTCATTTTTCCTACGTAAGAGAACTCTCGCGTCGCACGATCTCTTTATATATATATATAGATGGTGCGCCGTTATCATAAACAATGGCGGCGGATCAACGGCGACGAAACAAAGCCTTCGAACAATTTCGACAACGATAATTTTACGTTATCGGCGAAACTCCTCGGAATTACACGTTCGCCGTCAATTTTCTGTTCCAAATCGATTTGTCCGCGGCGCGGTGGTACACGGTAGAAGAGAAAGTAGGCGAGACGCGTACATGGCACGCGTATTGTTCGTCGCTAATCTCGGACAGTTGTAACCGTAACGCGTTGAGATTGACGTTTTTCCGTATAGCGTGCGTGCGTATACGTACGTGGTGGGGGTGGTGGGGATTAATAACGTATAGCGTATAAAAAGCGCGCAAAACGAAAAAAATGATCCGATAATAGACACGGTCGACAAATGTTCGCCGATTGAAACGAAACATAAAACCGATCGAAATAGTTGCGCGTCTATACGAGTGACTTTTCTTCTCATACATCGGCCCAGTGGTTCCGCTTCGTCGTCGTGGGATCGGTTGTTGTTGTTTTTTTTTTAGACACCGTCGTTACTACGGTCCGGCCAGGTACGCTCCTGTTCGTACCTGGAACGCGACGACTTTTAATTTTCCGCCACTTTTCCGTACAGCACAACTATTGCCGGACAATAGGTCGAACGTAGGCAGTGACGTACTAACGGCGGGGGAGATAACTCTACCCGAAAAGTTTTAGGAAAAATTAATTTCTCACGGGACGTATATTTTTAGTCGATAATAACGAAAAACTAAAAGGTTTTTAAACTTCGATGCACGTTGCCAAATAACCTGTTCGTTAAAACCGAATAATTGTCTTGTTTCGTCGGGGCCGTCCGATTTATTTATTTAAAAATTAACCCCCAGGTCCAAGTAGGTCACTGGTCGTAGGGGTCGCGATTACGGAATACCGCGTTACGTATATCGTTCGACGAACGTACATTAGAATACTCGGAGACGTCCGAACACTTTGGTCGGCAATTTATATGATCGAAATCGCGGGCGAAAAATTTTGTAAAAATTGTTTTTGATTTATACCGTACTACTACTACTACTACTACTACTACTACTACTACTACTACTACTACTACTACTACTACTACTACTACTACTACTGGCTGACGGTAAAAAAATCGTCCGGTATTTTTTATACACGCGCCTATACATACATACGTAAGCGGTATAAAGTTCGTACTGTAAATAACTCGAGCAGCTAAAGATTTGTTTCCGAGCTTAAGGGGTCACGTTCTCGTAGTTTATCATTGGCCTAGAAAATATGTTCTCCGGGAGAGAGAAAAGAGGACCCTTCGGGACGGGACTACGAAGATTTATGAAGCCAATAATATCGTCGTAAATGAGACAACGGCGCGGCACGCATTCTCCGTTCAGCTCTCCCCTCTCTTTATATATATATATAAACATGTTGTGCGCGACGTCGTCGTTCGTAAATACAAGGCGAATATTAAACGGCCGGGGACAATTTGGACACAAAAACGCTCGCCTCCCGTTCCGTTAGCGTAAAAATTACGAAATCGCTATTGTTTTTTTTTTAAACAAGCCCGTACGGGTATCAAAATACGACATTTTCGGCGACGAAATAACCCGGTACGGTCGGATTATTACGCGCGTTACTTAACCTAGCCGACAATAGCGGCGGTCGCGTTCGCGTTTCCAATATTTCTACCGACAACGGGTAATGTCGTCGGTCGATGAATTTAGGCCGCGGCGAAACGTTAAATCGAGAGAGGCCCGTTGCGAGGGGGGGAGGGCAACACGCGTACGGCTAATAATCGCCGTTCGCTGCCGTAATACCATTACGCCTTTGCGCGTACATAGATTGTTCCTCGTATTAATAATGTATTCGACCGGAATACCGTAAATCTACGAACGCGTATCGTGCCACCACTACGTCGAACGTATATATAACGCGTATTACGGAAACGATATAATAAATACGTCCGTGCATTGTGAACCGTCGGAGCGTGTAATATTAAAAATTATATTTTAACGTCGTACATAACGTATAGATTTTTTTTTTTGAAAACGTCTTACAGCGTCGCGACACGCGTCGTATTTACGTCGGACGTGTCCCAGCGTAGTATTACGCACACATACACACGTATACTCGTGTACGTACTCGGGATAAAAGCCACTTTCGCGCGCTCAAATTAAAAACCGGACGCGTTTAAAAACGTATCGATATTGCGACGGGCCCCGCGAAAGTTTTCTAGTAAAACTCGCGTACGTTCCCCCGATATCGTTATTACGGTCAATTACGATGGGGGGGGGAAGCCCATTCTCACTCGACCGCTAGAGTTCGCGTCTTCGGTAAACGGACGAAACGAGTAATCGTTCGGTTCCGATCGAATTACGAAATTAGGACGTAAAAGCCCGACGAAAACGACGAAACTACGCGGTCACAGGCCCGACCGAATTACTGAAAAATGTCCGTTAAAACGGACGGGTCGATTGAACCGGCGGTAGTTTCGCGATTTTGGATGGGGTGAACCGAAAAACGTACGGCGACGGATTTATCGAATTCGGCGAAACGGTCGAGGAAACGCTACGAATTTCGCGGGCCGCGTCTTTCTGACCGTCGTCCGGACACGACGGGGAGGCTTCAAAATCGAACACCGACGTTCGCACGATCCGATGTGCGTACGATACCGGGTAGGGGAGAGGGGGTAGGGGGGTAAGGGCGTCGGTGGTCGTATTATTGGACGGACGGACGGATTGTACACGGGCGCGTGTGGTACACGAGGAGAGGATAACAATTGGCGGGGAGAATAGGTCGGCGAAACGACGACGAATACGGGACCGGCGCGAGACGCGACACGTCGAGACAACGTTCTCTCGTTATTCGTCGCGTTTCGCCGACGTGGGGAGTAAATTTGACGAAGGGAATTTCGCCAAGTATTTTCGCCAGTTCGGTCGTCGAGTTGGTTGGTTTCGTAGTTGCCGAATTTGGTGTGAATGGAACGGGGAGGGAGGGGGAAATCAATTGCCGGGGCCGTGTCACTTCGTAATAAAGGACCGTCGATGTTATTCGCCGAAATGCCATTGACGCGTAGTATACGAGAAACGTCGAACTCGCTACCGAATTATTTCGAGAGAAAAAACGTTCCGCGTAAAACGCGCTTAAACATAGGTTACGCTTTTAACGACCGTCGGGATTAATACGCCACGGCTACGGTATTATTGTTGGCGCGTATCGTTCGAGTTCGCAATGATTAGCTCAAGTTCTTTTCGGAACGACAATAAATCGAGTTTATACAAATAAACGAAGAGTATAAATAAGTTTTCGTCGTTTTTTTTTTCGAAAATTTGACATTTTGGCCCGAAAGAACGATACCAAACGTTTTGTTCGGCAGTACTGTCCGCGTCGGAAGAACGTTTCGTCTTTTGAACGCGTCCACGAACCCACCCAATTTATTCTAAAACCGTAACTGACGTACTGACGGCGCGACATTTGTCAAACGGCGAAAACTTATTTACACTTATACAACGGTTATTGCGTTTGAACGAGAGGAAGGTCTGTCGACACGAAACGAGTAAGCGCCTAAATAAATAACGATAATAAAGGAAAAAAAAACGAGACGCGAGATACGACACCGAGGATGCGTATCGTATGTGTACTACGCTTGTATATCATCCAATTACAAAAATTGGTCGCGTAAACGTCGTACGGATAACCAGCGGGCATTATATATTAACGCGTACGCGCGTATATATCAAGGACGATAACGAATTCGAAAAATACGTAGAAAAGTTCAATTAATTTTAAGTAAGTAAATACTGGACGGGGGTTTTTTCGCCCGTAACTTCGAATTCGAACGGTCGCTGAGCGAATGTTTAAAATAACCGCGTACCGGCACGTACGAGCGGTATACAATTTCCGAAAAAGTTTTACGAGCTATAGCCGCGTTGGAATTATAAATGAAACGGGGCCGTGAAAAAACGCGAACAAAGTCTCGCGTAGTCGTTTGTTGGAAAATCGAGCGTTGAAAACAAAAACAAAAAAATCATTAGAAACGTCGTAAGCTCGGGATATTCGTAAAATAATTAGTTAGACGCGTTTTCTTCACGATACGTCCAGTACGTCGGTGGATCAAAGCGAATTCGACGCGTCCGTCGTGTATTTCGGTAACACGTTAATTCGGAAACGAGCGTTTCGTATAAACGTTTCAACTTTTCCGGCGCAATTCGTTTTCGGGCACGACGTATTCCGAACAAACGGATTGTCGTCATCCACAATAACGAAACGACCGGCCGAGAATTTCGGTAACGTTTGCTTCCCCCCGTCGCCGCGATCACGTACGGACTAAACGTATGAAGGAAAAAACGAATTCGAACTTCAAATTAAACGAAACGTTTTACCCGTTAAACTCGTTAATGGAACTGTTTGTCTAAGTACCGTAATCGCATTACCGAGTTGAAAAAATCGCCCGGAACAGTAACCGAACGCGACCTTTCGACGTGTACCCCCCACCACCACCACCACCACGACATTTGCGATAGGCGTGGTCACGACGCGAGCGTATTTTCGTTTTTTTTTTTTTGTACGGGGAACTAGCACGCGAAATGTTATAAACTCTGGAAATTCGCGCGCTCGTAACAGGAACGTCGGGCAAGAGAACGGGCCGGTTTCGTTCGTCGACTTACGACGACGTATTTAGGTTAACCTAACCTTTTTAAACTTTAAAATCGGCGATACACCCACTGGTCCCGGTACGTCGGCGGACGTTACTTCGGGGCAGACGTTAGCCTAACCTAACCCTGGGTATTTATTTATTGCCTTTTCCGGGTTCCCCGATCCGGGCGCACGCGCGAAACGGTCGGCGAAAAGTTCGTTTATCGGACGGTTGTGGGGGGAACGGACGGCGGCGAAATAAAAGCGCGCGCGAAATAATCTCGTCGACGCCCTCCTGGCCGCTCAAACGCGCACGCGCGCACGTACGTGTGCGATGTTTGAAGGAGAGCGCGCGCACGGACACGTCTCTCGGGACGGCGACAAAAGTGGCAGTTGACAAACGCGTCGACGTCGGTAGAACGGCATTAATGAAAGACCGCGGTGTATAACCGGCGCGGTACACAGGGTGTTGCGTTTGAGGTGTTAGTGGAAACTAGTGGCCTACTCCGTTCGTATCCGTTTCGCGCGTATTATAATCGCCACAGTCCCGCGTCCGCGTGTACGAACGGCGTCGCCGTTAATTTCGACGAAATTCGCTAGCCCGGCCGTTCTCTTTTGTTTTCGTTACGTCGTGGTTGGGCGGCGTTCCGACGGCCCGGTCGATTTCCCGAATGGCGGACACTGGGTCGGAGCGCCGGCGAAAAGCCGACCGTTTTTAAACGCGTTCGCGACGATTACGGCGTAACACTTTCCACGTCTCTCGACGAACACGGTACGCGAGCGTAACGCGTTTCGGAAGCTCGACGAAAATTGTTCGATCGTTACCGGCGCGGCCGGGCTAAAGACGCGCCGTTAGCTACACGGAATCTCGAACGGTATTACTCGCGCGCGAAACGTTTGCCGCAAAACGATTTGTCCGAAAACGCGATCGCCGCGACAGGATGGTTTCGGTAAACGAACGAACGGCGGATGGTGTAAAACGTAATCGGGTTACGGTAGAGACGGCGAGCTACGGTCGCGGGACAAACCGGAGCCGGCTCGACGAACACGCGATAGACGACGGGTCCGTAATAAACGCGGGGTAACGTTCAGACGATACGACGTTCGTACGAGTCACGGAGATAGCGACGTATTTACAATATATATATATACGAAGGAAAATCAATGGGACGGAGAAACGTATCTTCATATTATCTTGTTCGTACACCGTTCTCGCGGGCCACGATAATTTAAGATAATCCGTTCGGGACGAACGTTTTCGTATATATATATATATGTGTGTGTGTGTAAGTTAGACGAGTTACCAAACGTAATGTAACGCAAGTACGGTGTATATACGTCAAACGGATTAAAATACCTATATACGTACGTCGTTTGCTTCCGAGAGTTAAGTCTATATGTGCGCGTATACGTATAACTAGGGTCGCGCGTATAAAACTTAATAAGCTTTTCGGTTTAAGCGGGTCGCGAGAGACCGTGTCGTACCGTTATATTTCTTCTACGAGGAAATCTCTGCTTTTAAAAGTTTCGAACACGCGGAATACGTTAGTTTTAAACGAATATTATATCACGCGGTTCTAACAAAATATTTAAATAGAAGTTCGTATGTGTGTACGCGCGCGCGTAGGAACAAAGTGAAAACGAATAAAATCGTCGTCGGCCCGCCGAAAATAATTCGAAACGACGATTTATTATCGTTGGAATAACGACCGTAATGTATTCCCGAAACCAACCGCGGTAACCGGACTTCGTACTCTCCGGGCCTGTCGGACTCATAGAAACGCGGGTTTCGTGCTAAAAAATCCGAACACCCTCTCCGGCGGTTTGTCGGAACGGTTAATTTTTTCAACGACCAACCTCCATCCCCCCCTCGCGCCCGCGCCGCATTCCCATCCGTCGTCGCTAGGCGTGTTATAAATATCGCCGGATAATGAACGAGCCGGTCTACGTAAAATTGAAAAAAAAAACCGTTACGTTTCCCACCGGCACAAAAACGAAAAAAACTCGCCAACACCCGCCCGACATATATACGGAAATAATATATTAATTAAACTCGGTCGCCGCGGTATTGTCGTTCGTGCGACGGTGTCGTTTTATTTCCGAAATTCCATCGCCATTACTTAAACATTTTTTCCGCCCGAACCGATAACGACCAAGGGTATCCCTTATAAATAATATATATTCGTATATGGACAAAGTATATATATATATATATACTTTATTTGTCTTCTAATACGCCGCGGCGTACGTTAATATTGTCTAATATAAGTTCCGGCGCCGTTATTAATTCACGTTCCACGCGTCCCGCAACAATTTGGACGAATAACGAACGTCGTACGCCCACTAAATAATAACGGCCTGTTGGCTATTTAACGAGTCCTGTCGAGCGCCGGAGAAGAAAATAGACGCGTTATTCGTTAGAGTAACGGACGGGCCCCGCTGTATTCCAGGCCGTAGGTTTCAGAACTCGGATAATCGCCGCGTTTGATCCAACCGTTCGGGATTTGTGTACCTCCACGAGATTGAAATTTGTTCGTACGAGCAAACGCGTGTTTGGCCGTCCAACGGTACCGCGACAACGCGATTTATTCTAATAACGTACAATTTCTGTTCGCCCGTAAGCGATAATTTGGCCGGTAGAACACGCGTAACAAAATAAACGTCCCGATCGGCGAACGTTTATTAAAAAAGATCACGTCGTAACGCTAATATATATATATATATAAGGGACGGTGGTTCCAGGGACGGGCTAACGCAATTGCCGAGGCAATTCGTAATTAAACGCGTACTTTCGAAACGTAATTGGTCGTTAATCTCGCAATTTTCGAAAGTAATTCGCCGTTTTTCGTTTTTATTAGCTATATACAATCCGTGAAGTTATTTACAATAAGAATACGCGCTGCGTGGTGTCGCGTGTAGTGGCGAATAACATGAAAAACGGAAAAAGCCGGCGGTTATATTTTACGATTTGGTTTTTAATGTATTATATCTTTTTCTTCTTCTTCCTCGCCCTATCCCTCTAGTTATTTGGGGTCGGCCACCTCGGTCCTCAAACCTCCACTTGACTCGATCTCCCACATCGTTCACGCATACACTACAGCAGTCCACATATGTCACACTCAATCCCGTTCAATCACTTAACGCGTTATATATACGGTTTTTTTATAATTCGCGATTTACGCGGAAAAATTCGTATTGAAAGGATAAAAAAAAAACGTACCTGGTCTATTATCGTAAATCGGCGAAATACTCGGGAACAATAAACGCGTTTCCGATCGGTCACGGGCGTTTTATTCGTCTTCTACGCCGCGGCGTACATAAATATTGTCTAATATAAGTTCCGGCGCCGTTATTTATTAATTCGCGTCCCGTTACGAAACGACACACGCGCGCGTGCACGAAACGTCGTACGCCCATTAAATACGCCACATAGCGTGGGACTTTGCGTATAAACACGCGATAATAACAATAATAACGGCGACCGAGACGACCGGGTAAAATAATAACGTAACCGTAAGTGCGCGGGACGAAAATCACGGGACGACGACGAGAACGATCGCCGATAGTCCGCCCGGTTTTTTCGGAAACGGCGCCGGAAACGCGAGAACGTTTAAAGGCGTTTAACGTACGGACGTTTCAGGTCGATACAATACCGGAACGCCGACGCACATACGGCGGACGAAATTCCTCACGCGGCGAACTTTCGCTTTCGACTTGGCGCGTGTACGTCCCGTGTGACAACGTGCCCCGCGGTACGTATTCGGACTCGTTAATCCGAAACACTACGGTCCTATAGAAAGTTATCGTTTACACCGTTTTGTTTTCGATTCGATTACCGTACACGGCGGCGGGCGGGAGAGTGAGGCGGTTTAGTGGTACGTTTGAGACAAGCGTGGTGGTCGCGTCGGAAAAAATTGTACGCGACACTGGCTGGTCGATGATCGTCGGACCGTAGGTTACATTCGGGACGTTCCAATCGTCGTGTGTCCCGGGATAGTCTCCGAAACGCGCGACCGTCTCTCGCTCGCGTCCGCGGAACGAAAGACGGCGGCAGTTTAAAAATGGATTCGGTAACCGAGTGATTTCCCGAAAAATCGCTCGAGCGACGGTCCGCCGTAATATATCGCAAAAAAAGTACTTTTTCGCGCCGTAACGTCGAAAATCGACTTTTCGAAACTTTATACATATATATACACAGACGGTAGACCACGTTTTTGTTGTTACGCAAACTTCAATACCCCGAAGACTCGACGGGACGAGCGTACACATTATTCACAATTAGGGTATAACGACGTTATATGAAAACGGATCGTTCGCCCTCGAGAACGAAATAATGTCGGAAAACGTCGATAATATATATATATATAGTTTTCGAATTTTAAACGCCGAGTATCTGGGACGTATTGTTTCCGCGACGCGAGTTTTTCGTGTTTCGTAAAAACGGAACGCTTTGATCTTTACGGGTAGTGCCATTATGTCGGCGCGTTTTATTCCACACGTTTTACGATTTTCAACGAATATTTTTATACGGCAAAAACCGACGAAATCGACGACGAAAAAACCGTTTGTCCGTAAAATGGGTAACGCGCGTACGCACAGTCGTCCCCCCAAAACACTTTTCGGTTCGTTCGCGCTAGCGATACCGTCCAATTACGTTTGTCTAGCGATACACTAGGCGGATTATGGTTAGGTCGGAATTTTACGATTTTCGAAAAAATCGCCACCTTCGCGTCCCGTACGCGCATTCGGTTTCACGCCTTCGCCGGCCCACAACCGATCGGGCGCCGATTCTCCGCTTTATCCGACACGTTCGCGCCATTTTTCCGAGCCCTCGCGAATGCCGTCCGCGAACACTGCGGACGCTTGGTCCGTCACCTTCTATTTGGCGAAACATCTCCCGTCCGTCCGTCGGAAATAGACCGCGTCCAACTAGTTGTAGTCCGACGACGGCGATCGAACGCCGCGGTCAGCTTACCGTCCCCGGAGGAGAATTCCGCAGTCGACCTCCCAAAGGGCACCTAACCGGGTCGAGAACCGCCGCGATTGAACGGAGGACGATACATATTAAAGGCCGTCTTACCGGTGTTCCTGTAGATGGCGTTCACCCTCTGCACGTGTCTGGTCATCACTTCGATGCACGTCTCTTCCCTGCCGTACTTCTCGTAGAACAGATGGTCGGCCTGCAGGTACAGCATGCACGTGGTCTTCCGGTTGTCCACGAACCCGCCCAGGCCTTTCTTCCGGTTCTCGAACGGGTCGTAACTACCGTCGTCCACCACCAGATTGCTGCTGGCCTCGTCACCGGCCACCGCCACCAGCACCTTCCGCTGATCGTTCGGGTCGTACCAGTTGGGCTTGGGCGCGGCCGTTTTACCGCCGCTACTTGTAGCCGACTGCCGGCTCCGGTTCACGATGGTCCCGTTCGGCGACCGTATCAATATCACGCCCTCCGTGTCGTACGTCTGATTCACCAGCCGTTCGGCGGCCGTCCGACGGTCCCGGTGGTGTATGGCCTCGGACAGACACCCGCCGCCCGGCGGTTTCGGGCTGGTCACGTCGGACAACCGGTACGCGATGCTGTGGTACGGCGAGCCACCGTACCGGGCCGACGGTTCGACGAAGTACTCCTCGGACGCCGTGCTGATGGTGCCGTCGAATAGGCCGTCGGCCGTCACCACGCCCCGTACGCTAATCGATTCTTCGCCTGTAAACCGAACGAAACGACGGAATCGATAAGTATTTTCGTCCAACGTACACGCGCGTTCGTCGCGTCGAATCCGTTTCGGCGACCTCGACAAACCGAAATCGCCGTTACTTTTCGATAACTCGATCACTCGAAACCCGAACGGCCACCGGCGAGTCGTTCGAATTCTCTCCGGTATTACGTTAATCTCGGACCGAAAAACCAGCGATCGTTTTTTATTTTCCAAAGATATCGCCCCGGGGAGATTAGGTTAGGTCTGAGTGTTAGCCCGAGTTACCGAAAACCTGAATAAGTCGATTTCTCGACGTTTCTCCCGATTACGAAATGAATCGCGCGCGAATTCGAAACCGCTTAGCACACATTCGGTATCGTATTATTTACAGCGTTGATTATCTTAATACAATTTCCGATTAAATTCTACTCGCGTTTGGGGCGAGCCAATCACTTTTATAGGGTCGTTAATTGTCCGCCGTTATATATTACATATTCGCGGATCTATACGCGAATAACGTCCGAAACGTACAGTATAGTACGAACCGAGTTGCGCGTTGCCGATCGTGAATGTTGAAATGTTCACGGTAGTCGAAACGTACCGACCGTGGACGAAAAAATCGTTTTTATTGGCCGTTCGAAGCAAAAACCCTTCAAACCGACGTTACTTCGTACCCATTTCGTCAGCCGAAAATATACGTCCGGAACGAAGCTAAACCAAACGTCGTATTCAAATACGCGGCGTACGATCCGGCGGACACTATACCGGTAGCGGGGGGACCAACACACAATTCGTTTCGCGCGTAAACAATCGTAAACGTACGATCGTCCGTGGCGTTTTATATGGACGGGAAACGTGCGCGCGGTCGTTGTTTATAAATATTATTGCGTACCGGAGGTGTTTTCGGTACGCGAGCGTACAACGAGGAAGACATTCGGACGCGCGTGGGCGATAGAGGCGGCGGATACGTTGAACTTTGAAAACGCTCACGCGCGCACGAAAAACCTCTCCGAAATTAGATACGTTCGATTGGCGAGACGACCCGCCTGCGTGCGTGCGTGGAAATTTGATATTGACGAAAATACACGTCGAGCGTAAAATTACCGAGGACCGGCGATAGACAATACGCGCGTTTGTCGATTCCGTTCGAAACGTTTCACTAATAACGTCGTCGCGATACTCGGGCGGTCGATGTCTAACTTTTGCTGCCCGAGTACCGGGCCTAGAAACGAACCGGTAACGACGTCGAACGCGTTTCGTCGATCGCCAGCCAATCGCGTTAAAACTCTGCATTACGAATCGATTCAACCGACACGACACCGAAGGGTCGCCCCCCCGGGTTCGACGAGCGATTATGTAGTCGCGAACACGCCTATTTTAATAGCTACACGTGGCCGGCACCAGTGAAACACGAAAAGCAGTCGGCAATCGGTCGGTACCGCTTTTGGACGTTCGACGACGGCACGGGCGCGGTTAGGTTTAGGTGGCGTAGCGGCGAATTTCGTCGGAGAACGATATGGAAACGGACCAAAAAGCGAACGGGAAAAGAAGTTGGAAACCGTGCCGCGTATCACCGTAAGCCGACGTACACGGTGCGTTCACACACGCGCGTTGTGACTAAAATCGATATACGATATAACGCGCGCGGAGCTTTGACCAAGTCTGCAGGTGACTACCTCGCGCCTTTCCCTATGTGTATACATATGTATACATAACGAACGTAATTTAACGGAGAATAGGACGGAATCGCGCCGACCCCGAAAACGGGAGAGGAAACTAGAGCGAACGTCCCACGCGCGAACACTTGCTATACCGGGTCGGCCGGGCGCGGCGGTTTCGATAAAAACAACGGGCGCGTTACCACAATCCGACTAACCGGTTGTCGTCGGTCCAACAACAAACCGTCGTCCCGGGGATAATTACCGTATTTCGCGGTCGATGGCCGCGTTTAAAAGAACGGTTGTTTTTCGTCGCTCCCGTCGCCGTCGTTGTCGTCGCGTACACGCTAAATGGTCGAATGCCGGGAAATTGTCCTATAACCGTGGTATCATAACCATTCTCGTCGCGTTCGCTCTTCTCCGCCCGCGCTTTTCGTATGTTGGCCCGATTCCGTGTGGCGGAAAATATCGTATAAACGACAATTAGTCGGCCGATAGCGAGCACACCGTCGTACGGCCTTCGGGTTTGGCGCGTAACAATTTTACCGTCCGGTCGATTTTTGGCCGAGGGTTTATCGAAATTGGCCAAACGTCCCGGACGTTCGAAAACGATTTTCGCGTTTTTAACTATCGTGCGCGAACGTTTCTTCATATCGTTTCGATCGCCGCGAATACGGGCAGAGTCGAGGGAACGGTGTACACAGAGCGGCCCGAAAACGTTTACACATTTCGATCGAAAAACGGCAGCGGGTGTCCAACGGCTCTGGCGAACGCGACAACCGTCGTTCCGTTTCAAACGTCCGCGCGCGTTTCATTTTCGTAACGATATAAAAAAATCGTTATTTCCGATTCGTCCAATAATCGTTTTGTACCGCCGACGGGTATTAGGCGAAAATCCGAGCGGCGTTACACTTGCGACGGTACACAAATGAAATCGACAGTTTCGCGGACGCGAACACGGAAAATAAGTCTTCTGAGCTCGTCTTACGTTTACGAACGAACTACGTTATTTTTGTTTATGGCGGCCAAACGAAATTCCAAACTACCGATAATCGTAACCCGTGTGAGGGAGGGGGGGCGGTAATGAAAATAATACGAAAACTTCGAATAAAACGGGAGTTACGTCGTTTCTGCGGGGCATCCACGTAGTAAGTATAATCTAAAACGTACGAAAACGATACACGGACGCCGTCTATCTATCCGGCGATAAAATTCAAATTTATTTCGCGATAAAATTCGTTCGCCCGTTTCCGTTTTTATTTTCTCGCTAGCTTTTAAAATATTGAAATCGACAAACAACGCTTATTGCGTCAGTTATGAGCTACCGGCCGTCCTCGCTAGATGCGCGCGTATACGTATATATATTTTGTATTTGAAATCCGCGAACCGTACGAGGCGGCGGTGCGTTCTCGGCGCCCCCGCTTTACGTTATCATTCGTTCCCTTCGGTTTCGACCAAACCCTCGCCATCCCCGGCACGCGAATATCTCTCTCGTTTTCGTCGGCCCCCGTCACGCGAATCTATAACGCGCTCGCGCCGACTAGAGAGAATATGTAAACTAAATATTTTTTCTCGTCCGAACGTATCGATTACGTCTGTCATGTTTGTATACGCGCGCACGCGCGAAAAGTAACGTTGGAAATATATTCCATTCGACGTTTCCGTCGCGTATTCATTCCGTCCCCGAAAAACCGATCATACGCGATAAACGACAATGTAGCGTTACAAACTGACGAAGTTCGAACGTTTCGACGTCTTAATGTATATTTGTTACGCGCCGCGTGGTGTACCGGCCAAAAGAACGAAAAACGTCGACGGGCGGAGGACGAAACACGCGAGTTTGTTTACGAGAGTCGACGTCTCGATAGTTGTTCATCGTCGTCCGCCGAGACCCTTATCGTCGATTATTGAAAAATAATAAATAAATATAGAAAAACCGACGCGTCCCCGGGCCGCCAATACTGCCGTTTCGCGAATCCGTAAATAAATACGCTCGGCTTAGTAGCGACGTTGTTGTTATTATTATCGTTACGTAGAAAATTTACGGCGTATGGCGCGTGTACCGGGGAGATTCGACGAACGAAATAAAACGTATCCCGGCCACCGAAATATCTCCATCCTACGAACGTATTTTTAAACGCGAAACTTTTACCGAAAATCGATTTTACCGCGAATTTCGGAATTTGACGAAACCGTCGACTTGTTTCGCAAGCGGTACGGGACCTGCGGACCGTCAGAATGCACGCGGTACGGCTATTAGGGTGATTACGTCGGAGCGAAATTTTTCAATTTTGTACCTCGGTTCTCTTGTGATTTCAATGGGGACGGAGGTGGGAGGGGATCGTCGATTATGGCGCGCAACGATTATGGGGATAAAAGGACATTTCGAAATATCGAATAGAACGAAATGGACAAACGCGTTTTACAAACGAAATCTATCGTTTTCCCCGCGCGAACGCGAATTTAAATCCGTGCAATACCCTTCGAAAAAAGGTATTTCGACCGTTTTTTTCCCCCGCCGAGCCACTTAACGGATTTCGTTTTTTCGGAATTCGGACCATTAGTCGGTTATTTCGCCGATATAAAACGGGTCGCGTAATACGTGAAAAGTCGTTTGTCGCGAAACTACGATCGCTGTTCGACTTCGCGTAATACGCAACGTCGATCGTCTAGAAAAACGGCGCGACGGAAAAATGAACGACGACGAATCCGACGCGATTGTAATTCGTATACGACCGTCGCGATAAATGCCGCAATTGTTTTTTGTCGTTGTCCACATAAACCGACGACGCGTACGACGTGTATAATATACGCACGCGTAGAAAAACGAACGTTAAAAACGTTCGGATTTTATTTTTTTTTTTTTTTTGATCGACAATAATAATAATAACGAAACGGAATATTGTAAAACGCTACTGCGCTTACGTGTTTAACGCCCGAGTCTTTATAAATATCCCGAAGGCCGTGAAATAACGAATATAGGAAGCGGAATTTTTATTTCGATAGTGGAAAACAAATTAAAAACAAAGTTTCGCCCTTAAGTTCGATTTACGTCATTAGTCGCGCATCCCACGAATATCGGTGATTGATGAGTCTCGCTCGAACGGATTTTCACGGACGACGACGACGAAAAAACCTCCGTATCGGTTAAATACTAAAGCACTCCCCCGCCGCCGCCGCCGCGAAGGGCGAGACTGTATGTACTCCGATCGCAATTTTGTTAATTCGTTAACGAAATTCGATACACGAAAAACGCCGGGCGTTATATTCTCGTTACGTTAGGTCGCCGAACTGGGTTAACGAATTAACGACGACGAATAAGAAAAAAACGAACCCTCGTCTCGCCTCTAAAACCGTATCGTGTCTATCGTACGGTTACATCTTCATACTGAAACGTCGCCCCCAGTTTGTCCACCTATGAATTACATATAACTATGTCTCAACTCTTATCTGCGTGACAAGTATCCGATACTAATAACAGTTGGCATCATTGACACGAAATGTCGAAAATGTACAAAATTCGAAGTTATCTCTTAACGCGTGTTCTCGTACAATTTCGAGCACTTTCGTAGGGTACGTTTTTTTTTTGTTTTGTTTTAACAACTCCGAAAAGTATAAAAATA
>JAIPRN010003570.1:0-20475 GCA_025469175.1 Geopemphigus sp. TES_GeoC_2020 | reverse complement strand
TAATTGTTTTACAAAGTTTCAATAAAAAAAAAACTCTATTATTACGCGCCACGTAGAAACAAAAACGTACTATCCTATAAATTAAATTGGGAATGTCGCGGGCGGCCCGGGCGAGAATAAGCTTCGCGACGGCTAACCTATAGTATTTGGAATAAGCGCGCGTTCGCGTCGGCACAATTGCTGCGGCGTGCAAACGAAAAGTGGAAAAACGCGACGTTAATCTAGTCGTTCGTATCGACGACGCGCGGGTAGGAAAACGAATTAAACGGACAATCGTGGAAACGTTCCGGTGGACGTCCCCGCAACGAACGGCGATGGGGGAAATCTTATGTTTTATAAATATATCGTCGCGGAACGTACGTCGTAAATGTTTTAGCCCCGTGAACGACGCGCTCGTAACGGAGATGTGAAAAAAACGTTGGCCCTTGATAAACGCGAAACATTGCCAATTCGACGTGACGCGTATATTTTCGAATATATATATATATATTACAAAATCGATAGTACAAAACGATTAAAAAACCCGTGATCGGGCCTGTTGACGTGTTGGCGAGGTCGTGGTGAAGGATCAAAACTTCAACGGCGCTTCGGCGCGTTCCGTAATACGTTTTATATTCGCCGCTATCGTTGTCGTCGACAATATAGTTTAATTTTGAACGCGTTTAGCGTACAAAGTTTTTATTTCGTCTTCGCCATCACACGACGCGCGTACGCGTAAATAAATATATACGTGCCGTCGTCGTCGCGCGGAAAATACTAAATAGTCGTACGGATATTAACCGTCAAAATGATTGATACACTCCGTCCGGTATTCCTTTTACGTACGGTACCCCGTAATCTATTACCATAAACGGGTGTAACGTGCACGACCGCGGTAAAAGAAAATCCGACGTTTCGTCGTCGGACGTGTTACGCCGCGATGCTACTTCAAGACGCCGAACTTCCTCCGGGCTCATCTCCCGGATTATATAACGGCGCCAAAAACAAGCGGCGCCGTTTCTCGGGACCTACGTGGACGGAACGGCAATTCTCCGACTCCGGCAACGCGGCGTCACGTCGGTCCGGCAACCTTTATTCGGATAACCCGAAAAACCGACCCGAACGAATTGTCACGTTAAATCGTGCCGAACGCCGGTCGCTGAATAATTAATCGTCGGCCAAAACAAAATTAAACCATACGATCGATGGCCAACTAGGATCGCGGAAAATGTTGAAGCGACGTGACAGCCGGACTTCGTATTGCACGAACGATGTTAAAAGCCGAACAATCCGGTGTTCGTATTCGGCGAGCCGGTAAACAAACTTACAAACACGTACCAATATTACGAGGCGTACATAACCCGGCCGTTTGTCGCGTGTCCTTTCGCAAACACCCGCCGAAGAGGTCGCGAAGAAATTGGCCAAGGGACGTTGACTGAGTATATCCGTTCGCTTCCTCCACAACACGGCCGATTAACGCGAACGAGAACATAATTCGCCGCGCCGTCCGTACGTACGAAACCGGAACACGTTCGTCCCGAAATCCCGAATCGTACGAATTAACCGGTTCGCGTCGTCGGTCGCGAGATTCGCTTGGTCGTACGGTGCACGCGCGTGTATAATAGACGGGATTGTGTTCCGTTATTATTATTATTGGACCACTTACCGATCGACGTTGTCCGAGCGCGAAAAAACGTATATGGGTCGTATAGTCTGTCGCCCGACACCGTTGCACGAATACGCGGCGAAACCGAATCGTACAATTCGAACCGCGTAACGCGGTTTATATATTAATTTTAAATACGACGTAGACCGGTGTGGCCGACGACCGTTTTCTAATCGGGCAACCAATAGCGGAACCGTCTCTCGCGCGTTCGTCCGCCGAACGAACCGCTACGACAAAAAACGGACGCGGTCTTAATTACGGGCGTGACGTTCGGATACGAAACGTTTTCGACAGACGCCGCCGCGGCATTGAACGGCGAACGAATGTCGCCCGAAAATGTAGACGGATCGGAAACGATATAATAACACGCCGACCGATAAACTTCTTCTTCCTCGTCCGGCTATTCGGGGTCGGCCACACATGGTCCTCACCCTTCACGCGATCCACCACATCGTTCACGATGCACACCAGCAGCGGTCCTCGTACGGCACTCGATCGCGTTCAATCACTTCTTCTCTTCCTCTTCCCCGTCTTCCTTCAAACCCCCGATTCCATAACCGTTCGAATCTAACGAATCTTCGTAACCCACGCCATACCTAAGTCTATTCTCCTTCGTCTCCTCCACAATCGACGCCACTCCTACGCTTCCCTCTATTCATTTCTCGTTACCTTATCACGCCACTCGTCCAACTAAACGTTCTCGGCTACGTTCATTCTCCGCTCTATTTTCTCGTCCACCAGCCGACACTCCGAACCACGTGACACACAGTCGGTCTCGTCGTTACACACATACAGAACTTACCATTCAGCCTCGTCGGGACTCTTTTACCACCCCACCGCGCCTAATCTTATGTTTCACACGCTCGTCGATACCCCACACCCCTCGACCGCCACTTTTTCGTACAAAGGACCATAAGTACTTAAAACTTTCAACGTCCCTTACCCTGTCCCCACCTACTGTCAATCCGCTCCTCGTTTCATGTATCCGTTCCCTTTCGTCAAACACATACGCCGACCAATAATCGATTACGAAACTCTTGGTGTAATCGAAGCGACTCGATCCTTCGAATTAAAGCGAACGCAATATAATTCCTCTCCGTTCGAGTCGGGGCGCCGTTAGCCGAAATATTTACGCGTCGAATAGTTCGCGGCCTCTGTGCAACGCTACGGGTAAAGGTGTCGGCCAGTACGAAAACCCAAAAAACCGACACCGGTCATCTATTTGACGTGTTTCCGTAATTAAGGCGTTAACGACCCATTCCCCCCCCCCGTCGCCGCCCCTCCGTATGTACGGAAACGCGTCCTAACGCGTTTGGTGTTTCCAGTGTTCTTTTCTTTTAGTCGTGTTTTACGTGTACGTCGAATTGTAATCGTCGGAGAGGACGCGCCGTTGTTAAAATAAACGGCGCGTCGGTATTTAAAACGGACGCGCATGCCCGTCGGACGGGCCGTGTAACGGTTTTTTTGTTTTTCGTTCGGGAATTTACTTAAAACGCGTCCGAACAACGAACGGCCGTTACACACACACACACACACCGCGAGCGTAGGGTGGGGGGGAATTGTACGCCGTATTTAAACGATAATTAATTCGTCTTTTTAATTAACGGCCGTAAAAAGGGCAAAACCGGTGCGCGTTTATTTACGCCCGGCTAATTAATTTTCCCGTTTAAGTATACGCGAAAATAGCGAAATAAATGAGTTCGATAAATTTCGGACGAAACGAAATCGGCGTAGCCCCCGTAGCGATAAACTTGGCCGAGCGGAATAAATCGGACGTAACACGAACCGTATTTTTCGACGTCATAACGAATCGCCGGCGATTAATTAACCGGCGGTTTTTAATAAACGGCGGGACGTTGATCGATTCCGTGTCGCGGCCGCGGTCAGCGGTCGCGCCGCACGAGCCGCCCGGCGCCCGGTCGATTGGCTACCGGGCCGACGTCCGCGGGCGACAAACCGTTAATTAATTCCGGTAAGTGATTCCGGAATATATCGTGAGCGACGAGCGCGAATTGTCGCAAAAATAAAATGAACGACGAAAAGCGTTAGAACGAACGTATAGAGGAAACTCAAGGGGGGCAATCCGAAAAGAATCCGGGGATTTGCGACGCGAACGTAACGCGGATCAACGGCGATTAACGCGCTTTCTTTCCCCGCTACTTGGTTTTATTATTATTCCGTTTCGGCCGTCGACGCGCTCGAGTTTGTTCGGCGGCAAAAGACCTTTCTCTCCGTTACGGTATCCGAACGGGACACGGCGTTGTTGGGCACGAACACGTCGTCGTTCCTACATGGGCCCGAAGAAAATGTTATTTTCGTTTCCGTTCGCCTAACAAATTACGTGAAATATTACGCTGATCCGTAAACGCAAAAACACGTGGCCGGTGACGCGACGGTCGGTGGAGGGTAGAAATACGCTGGCGGCGATCATTTCGCGTAAAATATCCGCCGTCGACCGACACGTTTAATGTCGCGACGGAACCCGCGAATTGTTAAAAACGTGCGTCGTCCGCCTTGTTTACTACGCCACTTTTCCGCTGAATTACGCGACGCCCGCGCAAATACACGCGCTATTCGTGTCCAAACGATATTTACACGGCCGCGGCGTTTCGCGCTGGTCGGTAATTGTACTCGTTCGTTCTCTCGTTTCATTCGCCGTACGTATATAAACGTAAATAACGCGCGTCTACCGAACACGGAAAACAATATTGCGTACGGTGTTTACACACATTCAGACGGACGTTCAACCGGTTTATCGGCGGGCCGTTATAATAAAATATCGGCGAAATATATGCGCGTTCGAGGGCAAACAGCGTCCGAATATACGAAATATCGATGGAAAACGGTTGTTCGGGTACAATTTACGTTCGCCGAAATTCTATTATTAGCGAGGACGTCGGGAACTAAAAACGAAAATGGCCGTGTACGGTTCGATATTATCGGCGCGGTGTAACGAGCGCGTTTCGACTCGCTGTAACTGAATCGTCGTGGATAGATCGCTAAATGGCGACTTTTACGAGAATTAACCGTAGTTTCGAGTCAAACATAGTTTGACCGCGTATTTATTAAAATGTGTCGTTATATTAAGGTTCTCTAATAGGTTCTACCAGGTGCGATTATCGAATTCCCTCGATTTCAGGATATTTTAGGTATTTATGTAATAGTATCCCAAAATCGATATATAAATACTATTTCCGAAATCGTCGTATTTCCTATACGTTGTTAAGTATTTACGCTGTCGAGAATACAATCGTTTTTTCCGCTAATTTCCGGTTGATTACGCAAGTACATAACTATGTAAACAATCTCGGACACTACACGTAAAACGCCACTTTTTTAATATACCCGAAGTAAGCAAATTATTTAACGCCATTAATGTTAACGTTAATATTCGAATATCGATTAAAAACGAAAAAGTTTGTTTTCTCCGAATTATCGGAAAAAACCGAAAACTACGAAACAATTTACTCCAGGGATATATTTAATATATTTGTCGATTCTAGCCGCGGCGGTAAGGACGTATTGTATAAAATTCTCTCGGACGAGTTAGGAAACACGCAAATCGTATTTCCGTAGGACATTCCCGAAAATGAAGTGTAACCGTTTTAATATTATTTTCGCGTGTATCGATTTTCCACCCCTACGCGCGTACAGCCGGTTCGAAAATATGAACGATAATAACGCCGCGTAAAGCGTCAGGGGGATTGGAAAAAGTTCGCTATAGCCGCGACGTGAGTATACGTAAAATACGTCATTACCTACTTCGAAATGTATATAAAAAAAAAACGTACTATTTCGGTGGTAGAAACACGATAGGCGATTTCGTTTATACCTACGTAAAAATCTCCGACAATTTCCTCCGGTAGAATGAACACACCGTTTTAACGTCCGAAATACGTTTCTTCAGAATGGCTCTACGCGACCGTCGCCGAGGCTGCGCGTGTTTAAATACATAACGGAACCGTACCCAGATCTTCGAATATAGATGGCGAAGGACCGACGACGATTCCGCGATTCGATCGAAATTCGGCGATTAACGGCGAGAGTGATAAAATGCGAACACCGCCGAATACGACAGCGACGCTTGTCTAGATAAACATCGGTCGCGCGAAGTATTCCGTGTTTTTAGGAACACCCAACTGGAAATTATACGTTACGTCATTTGTCGCGCTCGCGACGATAACGAGTAATTCGTGTTTTAGAACAAACGCGAATATCGTGAATAAACGTCGTACACGTTTATTGCGACGTTTCGTCGTCGCGTATGTTTTTCGCGTACCGGCCGCACGTTTCGCGCCACACGAACGCGTTGATATAATTCTTTTCGCTCTTTTCGGTAATCGAACGGTATACGGTACCCCGTTTATCGCGCCTCGACTACGGTTATTGAAACTTTTTTGGCGCGCGCGCTTAACGAAATAATACGCTTTCGTGCCCGGTATCGGCCATCGGCGGTCGGAAAAAGGAAAACGATTGTACCGTTGAAATGCGGACACGACGTATACGAAAGCGTTCCGTTAAACCGACGTCGTCGCGCCATCAGAAAACGTCCGACACGTTAAACAACGGCAAACGCCGGTCGTGTTCGCACGGTTCTCGTTCGTCTATATATATATATACGATTATAATCGGCCATTATCGCGGGCGTAATAACGTTGACGGCACGTTTTCGGATATGGAACGGTGTTTCGCGTTCGTGTCGCCTCGACAATTGTGTAACGCGTTCGAAGTTACGCCGATAATATCGGATGTAAACGCGCACGGCACGAACGGTTCGGGAACAATCGATACAGCCGTGATTCGAAATGGCTGCGCCGTCATCGACTTCCGCCGACGCCGGCGAAACAATGGCGTTGCTCCGTCGTCGGGGTGGCGCAACGCCCGGCCGAAATAAGAGATGGCGAAACGAACCGTAACTATATTTGCGCGCAATATCCGTAGTGTCGTTACGCGGGTCGAACGTCCGTCACAAAGGTCGCGTGGTGCACGTCCAAAGGCCGCGTACGAAAATAGCGTCCCCCCCCTCCGTGCTTAATATTCGGGCTATATATTGGTCGGCCAGCAGAACGGACGATGTCTCGCCGGAGACCTCGGAAATGTATCGGCAGGGGGGACGTGCGGCGCGCGACGCAAAAACGCGAAACTTTTGTACGCCACGACTTGTTTGCCGGTCCGCGGAACGGGCAACAAAAGCCGCGATTTTAACGCGTTTTTAGCGTTTCGCAAAATGTTCGGATTGACGGGAATACGACGGCGATTTGGTTCGTTTGAACGCGTTCCCGAAAAACTCGCGGAACGATCGCTGGACGGCGAAACTGCCGCTGCGGCGACGTCCCGGCCGTACGTGTACCCGAACGCGAATATTACGTACGCGTGCCCGGAATCGCGTACGTATTCGGCGTAACGGGAAACGTTCGATATTAATTACGCCGAACTGATTCGCCCGAGACCGCGAACAGATATCCGCCGTTTACCTTCAATTCATCGAATAAAAACGCGGCTTGTGTAAACGGAAAAACGAAATATTATTATAATACGACGAATATTAAAATTTTAATAAATAATTCGCGTTTAACGAACGAAACGACAAATATTAGCGCGAAGAGAATATCCCCGCGTCTCGTCCACGGATTCGAAACGATTTCGAATTTGCGGTTAATTATATTTATTCGGGAAAATAATTTTTAATTTCGGAACCGGCGGACGTTATTCTCGATGCCCCCTCGGCAACGAACGGCAACTACTCGCCGCGGTTAATTATTATTATCGTCGGCGCATTTCGCTACTTTGTTTTCGCCGCTCTCGGAAAATAATACTCCAGTAACGAGATTACGCGTGTACGTCATATTTTTCATATCGCGTTTATGTATTTTTTCCATCTTTCGCCCACGCGGTTGTAAACGGCTTCGTATCTATAGATTATGAATGTAAATACAAATTATATATATATATACAGATTTAAAGAGAGAAAAATACGACGATATCGCGCGTGAATCTGGGCGCGGGTGCGTTTTTCGGTTTAATGGATGTTATCATTATAAACAGATTTTACCTAACGGCGAGAAAAACGGCCGTTCGGTGACGTACACCGAATGACGAGGACGCTTGTTTATTGCGCGCGCGACACCTCGTTCGATGTTTTGTACTTGGTTCGAGCGGCGTTAATTCTACCGAAAATGTCACGCCGGAAGTAAAGTTTTCGTCGTCGTACGGCGGGTAGTGGGAGATCGATAACGGCCGTCGGATACGAGGGAAACGTATTCGCCCTGTGCACGACGTGTGCACGCGGTTTTTTACACTTGGACGCCGTGCGCGTATTTCAGCCGTAAAAACTAACGAAACGAATAAAAGGAACGGCGAACCAGTAAACCGTTTTCGAATAATTGGAAGTTTCCCAGCGGCGAGGGGCGGAATTTCACGAAAAATGCGTCGTCATATATTCCCGTACGTACCGGTACACCGCGAATCCTATTCAAGGGCCGCCCGTACGTCGAATTAACGAGCTCCGATGTCGGGCGCGTATTCGTTTACGCGCGAGTACTCGTGTAAATTAGGTTCGATACGATTTGAACAGCGACCGCCTGATCGTACCGAAGAAAACACGTTCCGAGTAACGAAACGTCGTTGCTAACCGGGAACACCGTGGTGCCGAGTACACGTTAGAGACGCGTGATTCGAAATCGGGAAATATCGAATTTAAAACGCGTACGTAATTCTGGCCCGGCGTGACACGTCATTTTCCAATTACAACAACGACCCGCTGTAACGTCTTTGTACCGACGGTGTATACCGTGTGTCGTGGCGCCACTAGTTTTCTGTCGTTCAAAGCAGAACGGTCGTCGTCCGTTATATGTACGGACGGCCGAAAAACGAAAGATAATTCGACTATTAAAATGGTCGTAAAACACGTCGCCGAGCTAACCATAAAATTGGATCGGACCCGTGCTCCGCCAACACGGACGCTTCGGATAATACGGTATTATTATCGTAACCGCGAATCGTTCCCCGGTAGGATGGTGATGGGGGATAACGCGACGGTTAATCACGCGAAAAACAACACGTGCGTCGAGAAACGTATCTCGTTAGGACCGAGCAAACAAGTGATGGAAACGTTTTGATTTACAATACGCTGTATATATATATATATAACGCGCATACACATAGACAAGGTGCGAAAGCGCTAACCGACAAACGTCGCGATATTTTTTTTTAATTCGCGTGACGTTCGCGCTATCTATGGCTACCTAGCGTCGTATTATTCATTTTCCGAGTCAAAAAAAAAAACGAATACGTATTCCAATTTTTTCGTTCCAAATTCTAGACAATTATCGGCGGCCCGATTTCCGTTCGTCAATAATCGATCGTTTACTTTCTACGATATCCGAAACGATGTTATGAAATGTATAATTCTCCGTCGATACGTTTGCGTCACGAGTACAGTGTCACGCAGTCCATTCGTCCACTTCGAAATAAAATGAGAAAAAGAAAACGTAGGAAAAAACCCGTCGGAATATTACGTTTGTACCGTCGAGATTTCGTTAAAATTTAAATTACAATTTTTGAAAAAAGGAAATCTAATAATAAAAAACGCGACGTAGTAACGAAAATGGGCGTAATTCGTTTAAAAAAAAAATACGCGAAATATTGTCTGGTAATAACGTTTGTCAGTTAGTCCCGCGACACACCCTAAAGTGTGTATACACGTCCGGTATTAAATTTACTTACTACAGTTGGACGGACGGACGGCGTGTTTCCCGGGGTTTTTTTTCGTCGAAAATCAAACGACGAGTACGTTACCGGCATAACGAAATCATATTTTAATTAATTCCGCGACGCGATTCGTTCCCGATCTTATTATCCGATTAGGGGAACGGTTTTTGGATCCCGTGTCTGTCCCGGTCGTACATACGACGCGCGTTCGTGAACCGTAACAGCGAACAGTCCTAACACCAAAACGAATTCGTCGGTAACTAACGACAAACCGTTCGACGACCAAAAACCCGAGAAAAGGCTGCAAGTGCGTCGCTAATTTCTATCGCGGTTCACGCGGTTAGTTTTAACGTTTCGTTATCGGATAAACTCGTCTACGTATATACGAACGCCGTCGGGTTTTCCTTGTTGCGCTCACGTTACGGGCGTGATAAGCACCATACAATTACCGTAACGACGAGCGCGCGTCGGTTGTACGCGAAATAATCGCGGTGGCCTTTTTCGGAACGGAAAACAACCGTCGTACGCCACCGGAACGTAGAGTTGGCGCAAAGCACAACAGTTGTCTCGGACTGAAATCGTTTCACACAAATAGACACGGCCGATCGATCGAAACAACGACTACAACTCGTCGTCGGTCCACACGACAATGAACGCGTCTCGTTGTTCATAAAATAGGTCATCACTTTGACCTCGCCAGCACGTTTATAATCGAAATTTCGTTCGAAACGACGAAATACCTTCGTAAAAACGTATATATATATATATATACATACATTTACGTCATTAAACGACCGTTGCGTTTTTATTCCGCCGACGTATATTTCGTAACACGATCGTCTACCGGGTACCGTTGTGGTTAATATTTTCGCGAATAGCCCACGGCTTAAAGGGATCTGTCGAGTATACATATCGTTTCGCTAATCAGAACACGAGAAATACGTACAATAACGGTAATGTCGGGCGCGGGGTTTTTCGGTTTTTGAAAAAAATACGTAACTCTCAACTTCGTCGGCTTATCCGGAATAATGCGGCGTAAACGATCGAAAACGAAAACGGGCGACCGCGACATCAACCCGGTTCGAGCAGCGTTGTATCGGCGGCGTCAATATCGCGCGTTTTGTTAACGGGAAATCCCGTAGTATATCACGTGTAACGCGCGTCGGCCGTTGAATTTCGGTAAAGCGCGCGGCGTCGCTACGCGACACGTTCATTTATAAAACAAGAAAATTCGCGTCCCGAACGCAAATTATAGACGACCGTACGCGCGCGGAATTTCCGACGTCAATAAACGTACGTTAGGCGTCTGTACGACGTTCATAATAATAGTTTTGCCTTCGGCGGTGTAACTGAACCGCGTGAAACGCCGGAACGTTTTAAACGCGAAATCACGCGCGGATTTTAGCCACAAGTTGCGCGTCCCGTCGTTCCCCTAAACTCCGCGTCAATAATAAATAGGCTAGGCGTATCCGTTTCAAACGGTTATATTATCCCCGAGTACGCGGGCCACGTACGCCCGAATACGTTTCACTCGGGTCGTTGGCACGCTATTTCGATAATGTATATACGTTTCTGTTGTTTCCGGAGAATTTCGGTATTTTAAACGAGCGGCTGTTTGCTAAAAACGTTTCGACGAACTTATTCCACCGTGACCCGAAACGGAAAGCAACGGGAACCGAATATTCGGTTCGTCGTTTCGGTATTAAGGGACCGGCGCGTCACGGACGTACGCATTTTTTCTTATAGAAATTCGATCTTCGACCTTCCCACCCCTCGTCCCTGGGCAATGAAACGTCGTCCTGTCGTCCACGACGGTTAAGGAAACGCGCTTGGCGGTTAATAATTCCCGTATTTCGTTGTACACGCGAGTGTTTGATACGGTCACTACTTTTTCACAATTACGAACCGTCGTTATCGAAAAATAAGCGCACCGAACGGACGTTTTTCATCGAACTACGTGGAACAACCTACGCGACAATCGTTAAAATTATTCGGAAACATTGAAGAAGAATTCGAGTGACGCGTCGTCCTATACACCGATATTAACTTCAACGTCTAGATCAGTTTCGTTACTTTATGAATATATGACCGAAAAACGACGAAAATAAAATCGGACCATGTACGTTTAGTTTTATTATCGTACGTTATATTTACTATTGTTCGTCGTCTCGTAAACAATTTGAAATTTTATCGCTATTATTTTCAATTTGCTCCGTTACGGAACAGTCAAAACGAAATATCCAACAAATCGATCGCTAATAAAATATTCGGATTATTTAGAAAAAATGTTTTATTTCCCACACACACACACCATGGGTTCAGAATTGGACGTTGAATCGTTAATTGAATTTTATTCGATTTAAAGACAATTCAAACGTGATCGAATCTTAACGGTATTCCAATAATGATCGTTCGATATTGTTCCTAAATGTTATCGGCTCGAGAAAACCGTAGCGATCGCGGGTAAATAAAACACTTCGACGATACCTTCGGAGGAGTAGATTGAAAAGAAGCTTTTGTAAAAAGTTAAATTTATGGCATTTAGACGGCTCGCCCCGACGAATCGCGCACGGGAATATCGTATTGTATTTTCGAACAATACAAAACGAGCGCTAAAGAATATCGACCGCTCGGTAATTATAGCCCGATGCGAAACGCGATTTATTTTAAACGAAAAACTTCGCTACGTTTAAATTCGATACTGTAATAATTGTTATCGTTATAGGTAACGAATATTATCGGTTCGAAGTCTTGTTTTCGTCCGGCGTGATGATTTATAAATAATTTTACAAATCGCGCTTCGTAAATGAATTAGCGTGTTTTTCCTCCGGATTCTCAATATTAATCGAGATAAATCGTTAACGTTTTTCGAGGCGACGCGTATTCCGATGGAAACTAGAACCAAAAACGTATTTATCTGATGGCGTTTCGTTTTCAAAACGCGAACGCACCGGCCGTTCGGGAATATATCCGTTCCTATTATGATAATAATTTATAACTGCGAAACGAAATGGAATAGTATACGAAATTTGATTCCACGTAAACAACAAGTTATGGTTATTTATTAGTACGATAATTACAAATTTAGCGAATTATTCTGATAAATATTGGATCGCTGTGTCTGTCTAAAAGTTATGTAGGTCATTGAGAAATCACTACGCCATTGAATAATATATATTTTATTTCCACTACTTTAGACAAATGGAAGATACAATTTGTTTCGTTAATATTTATATATATATATATATATATTTATAAATTTGTATAAAATGAAATACCAAAAAACACGATTTTATAGTTCACCGTTATCGGACAATTTAATAATTCCTAAAACATTGGTTGAAAAATTTAACGTACAACTTATAAATAATAATAAAACGATTCGATTAACTTATTATATTAAATTAACTTATTCGTATTTATTGGCGGCGAAACTGTCAATTAATTCGCTTTAATCGGATTATTAACTTCGGAACATTGTAACGATTTTTATTATCGTTTTTATTGAAATTAATTATTTTTTTTAAGGGTATATATATATAAATTATATGCCGAGAACGTTCGTGAAATATATAGATTTTTTTTGTTCGTACTGCGGCGTTATTAGCTAATAGATTATTAGTCAACAAAAAAAAAACTGTCGTATATCGTGCGCCTATATTCTTATTCGAACACTGTCAATAACTGTCAAGTTGTTTATTTATATTTACGTTCGAGGGAGGGAAATCGTTAAAATATACGCATTTACCGGCAGCCATTGTACAATATTAATTATTACACTCTATCGAATCACGGCGACGAATACGCTTTCGAATTATTTACGCTCGATAAATTCAATATATTCGTAATTTGAAAACTAAAAAAAGGTGTTAGAAGTTGAAGACGCGACGTGTAGTAGAGGTCGAATAATTTCGAACGCGTTACGGAGTTCCGTTAACGCGGGGACGAAAAACTAATACGACGACCCGTGTTTTATTCGTTGCCAATATTCTAACAAAGTTCGGTGTCGTCGTAGCTACAAATAAATAACGGTATTCCGTTGGTTGAAAAAATTGTTTTACTTTCTTAAATCGTCAAAGTCGTTACGTTATTTTTTGCAAAAGAAAAACGACCAAAACGTTTTGCCGATGAACTTATTGCCGTGGTCCGAAATGGCCACGCGAAAATCGTTTTCACATTATTTTCAAGTAACTTTAATTATGTAACGCTCGCGGAAATTCGACTCGCTCATTTTTCGATTTTAAACTGTCCATAATCGACGACCGATACGATACGTTTTATTTAAAGTTCATATGGCCCGGAGTCTTGTGTCGACCGGTTATAATATTATTCGCGAACTTTATATTATTATTTTCGACGATTTAGCGTCGAGAATTTACTCGAAGAATACAATCGATCAAAATATATAAATAAAAAAGCGAGCTAATGTCCGTAATGAACGTCGAAAAATTAAAAATGCTACGCGTTACTCGTAACTCAGAAATACCGATAACTCTCAACGTAAATAATGAACCGGTGCCGCGAATAGTTTATGAAATAACGTCGGTTTTAAGCCGAATGTGTGTATTTCTTAGACGAATCACGTTTCGTAGTAACGGTACTACACGATTCTCGAGAGCTAACGTATCCCGACCACGGCGTTGGAGGAAATAAAATACGTTCCGTACGCCCCGAACGTACGGCCCGTGTAAGAACGGAGTTTACAATACCGACGCGTGCGGCCGACGGCGAAAACGAATTTTTTAACGCGAATCGGCCCGTGTCTATGGTATATAATAGAATCGTGTCCCGGTGTTTTGAATTCGAAAACGATTCCGAACGAAATTCGTTCCACTATTTCGCCGTTAAATTTCACGTAGCTATAACGACAAACGAAAACGATTCGCGAATACTTTCCATACGCTTTGAATATATAACCGGAATTCGATTCTTTTCGTCGAATCCCTCAACCGCCCGAAGCTGTAACGGAATTAAATACGAAATCTAAATTAAACGAAATTCCGTCCGACCACCGTTTTACCGATAACCGGAACGACGTGTATGTAATAATGAATTTCACGATCGGAGCCGTTGGTGGTAATTTTATTCTCTGGCGAACTGTACAATCGAATTAACCGTCGGATAAATAATACGACATCGCGCGGGCACCGGACAAACGTGTCACACGACCACGCGTAGGCCACAAGTTGCCGATGGTAATCGACGCGGAATAACGTCACGGAACCGAGCGGTGAATCGAAGGCGTTATCGAAAATAATTCGCGGACGATAAACCGCTTTAAACGATCGGATTCGTACAAATTGTATACGTCCGTTCGTCCTTAACGACGCGCTTTCCGGCGTTAATACGCGCGTCGTCAACAGACGAGAATATTCGTCGGCAACGTTTAATCCGGTCCCGTGTTCGGCGGTGCACGGGTTTCCCGTACCCGTCGCACCGTACGACGTTTATTTATCAATTATAATCGAGACGCTAAAATAATATTATTGTTTCGTCGCGTGCCGCGTAAAACGCGTTCGAATAAAACGCGCCGTCGCCGTTATTTTTTTTTTTTATATACGTACGCCCCGAACATATATATATATATATTAGAACAACGCGACGGAAAGGTCGACCGAAAAACGAAACGAACTAAATTTAGAGAATCGGCTGGCGTTTTTTATTACGGCGCGTGTGCGTGTAAACGACGCGAGTGAAAATTCGCTTTTTGCCGCGGACCGTACTAAAAACGATTGTGGCTTGAAAAACGTGTAAGATACCGGCGCCACGGTTACGCGTATTATTCGTATAGCGTTCTAACCTCCGGCACCCCGAGAAAACTTAAAATTCTACGCGAAAACGACGCGAATTTAATTGGATTTTATAACGCGACTTTTAATTTACATCGTCGTACGGCGACGCGGTCCGGTCAGGCGGATTAGTGTTCAACGTAGTAACCGTACCGACACGCTGACTTCGGCGTTTATCCGTCGCGCAACGATGGCCGAGGAAAATCGTGCACGGAAAAGTATTACAAACGTCCCGCGAACTACCGAATTCCCGTCTACGGGGTATCTATTGAAATGGCGACTGTAAACGTTACGATAATAAATAATCGTCGGGTCCGATTTCGCGACTGCAATATTACGGCATAACACTGTGATCGTAAACGACGACGAGCGCGCGGTCGTTACCAATACGAACGCTATTTCGAAAGCTATTCAAACGGTACGGGATCGTAACGAATATTTTCGCCCGAATTGTTCGCGGAACGTACCGACGGAAGTCGATACGAAAACGGCGAGTAAACCGAATTAACGAACGTGGTCAACGAGCGAACGGTCGGTCGCGAAATAAGCGTACACACACGCACGCACCGTCACGTCGTATATTGTTATCCGGCACGCGAGTAACGTAATAACAATGTATCGGCAAACACGATCGAAAATTACGCCCCTCTGTTCGCGGTCAATATGGACGTCGCGTTTTACGCGTCGCACGTACCTGCGCGTCCAACACTAAATCGTTTATCGGCGTATATCGCACGTTTATCCGCGCCCGCCGCGTATAATTTATCCGTTCCGAATTCGCGCGCGAACAATTCGTCGGCGACAATCGTTTTATACGCGAACCTATTTAAACGTGTTTACGGCCATTAAAGGGCCACTGTTCGCCGAGTCGGGTACGTCGTTACCGATACGGTTTGCCGATTAATCGCCGTTGTCATTTTCCCGCGATTACCGACAATTACGGCCGCGCGCGATGAAACAATTTCCAACGGAAGCGGAAACGCGGAATTCGAAAATCGAACGAACCTAACCGTACGACCGACGCTACGTGTTCGACCGTTGTATATAGGTAGTTAGAGACGCGTTTCGTCCCCCACAGCCAATTGGCGTTACGCGATAAAAAAAAAAAGTCGATATTCCCGGGAGCGAAAGCCCGAAGCTTTTGTACGGCTAACAGGTTTAATCCCCGACCCTAATCATCCGTCGTGACGTTTTTTCTTTTTTTACGCGTCGTCGTAACGAGTTATTGTGCAAACGTACCGGACGTATTTTTCCGCGGTTCCGTGCGTTCGTTGGAATAGCGAGAACGACAAACGCCCCGCGTCTCTGGTTCGACTAATAATAACGTTGCGTCCACCGTTCCAAATACGAATTATCGACGCAAAAGTACGCGGATTATTGACTTATCGTCGCGTGGCACGCGCCAAGTGCTCCACCGTCCGTTAATCGTTCGCCGTACACGAATAACGTGGCGCGGTAAAATACGATTACGCGTCTAAACGATAACGAAAACGACACGTCGTCCGGCATCACCGTACCGGCATTACCGTAACGCCGTCGCTAAGCATTGGTATCGATTATCGTGTCTACGAAATGTGTACGTACAACGACGACGACGACGACGACGACCGGTATCAGTGCGTTCGAACTAAACGAGAACGACGGAATCGAAAATCGCTTTATCGCCAAACGTACGGATGTTTCGGGAGCATACGTAGAGTGATTAGTCGAGACGATTAACTCTTTCGATTAGATATTCGCGCGTAACGATTGTTGAAAAACAAAACGTTACCAGTGAAACGAAACTAAATCGAACGGGAAATCGGTCGAAAAAACCGTCGTGCCGAGTTCGCGTTAATAATCGGCACGGAACGAATTCATGAGGCGATATCGCGGCGGCGACGTTTCGTTAACCGTTTTCCGATAGTCGCTAGCCTTTCTTTTACCCGCGTATTATATATACACGCATAATACGGCCAAGTTTAAAACGGTTACTAGGAAAACGAAAATTTCAAAAGTCGAAAAATAAAGTAACCTTTTATGTTCCGGTTACGCGCGTAGGTGATAAATGATTTTGTTTCTTTACGCGGACGCCGTAACGAGCTACCGCCGAAACAATATACGAAAGATAAACCAAAAAAAAAACGCGACACGGTGGTATTGTATTAGAATATAATGCATTACGGCGACGCCCATAAAACAGAAACGAACGCGCGCCCCTAATTCCGTTCGCTCTTTTTTCGCGTCCGACTCTTTCCAGGGGGTTAATCACGTCGTGTCGACAATATATGAAATATGACTACGGCGGCCCGTGTACCCTGGGAACGTACGGCGGGTTGCTGATACCCTGCAAGGTTACGCTCCGCGATATATATTCGTCCGTGTATTTTCGTATTTCCGAACAGTTAATACACTATCGTCGCGGTAGAAACCGGCGCGCGCGCGCGTTCGCCGAAACTTTCAAAAACCAGAATCTCTTCCACCCCTCCCCATGCCACGATGCGAATAGCGCGTATTTATTCCAAAAAAAAAAAAATAGCGAGAAAAAACCGTATACGTCCACGAAGACGAGTTCGAAAGACGCGAATTACGTTCGGCGAAAACGGTCCGCCGTTCCAAACGGAGAGGGTTGAGGGGATATTCCGATAAATTTTCGGCACCTCTTCGACGTTATTGCCTATAGGAAACCGTTACGGGAGTAAACGCGCGGTGATAAAACTACGTCGTTCACAGTCGGAATTCGGGAAGGTGGAATAATTTATTTTCGTCACGAAAAAACACGTTCCCCTCCAAACCACCACCACCGCTGCCGCCACGGCCAGCGTCGGCGGTGTATTCGTATCTAAAATAGACACCTCGTCTACCACTCGCCCTTGAACATAAAACGAACGAAAAAATGCCCTCGATATCGTCTATACGTAATAATACCTCGAGTCGGGAGCGAAAACGTTTTCCGAATACGCGAGCAGTATACGTGGCGTCCGTGGCCACGGGTGTGAGCAAACGAACCGCAACTATTACGCGTCGAAATGGACGAAAAAACTACCAAAAAAAAAAAAAAACACCAACAATAATAAACTCGCCGCGCCCGTTGTTATAATTTCTCGGCGTATACGACCGGACGGTAAATTTTTACGCGTAAAAAATTCGTCCAAGCCGGTTTCGTTCCCGCGATGTTGCCCGATCGGCAAAATTTCGCCCAACGAACACAATCGACCTCGAACCCCGTGACACACACACACACACCGCGTATTATTAATAGTAACGTCGTCGTAATTATTATTATTATTGTCGCGTCTTTCGCATAATAACTAGGCCGACGTTTTGGAACGTGCTTTTGACAACCGGAGTTGGCACAAAACGGGTCGGTCGACCAAGGGTCGTGGTCCACCACGAACCGACCAGGAGTGTACGCGTGGACAGGACACCGGGCGGTGTGAGGGGCTGGCGTTTTACGAACATTTACGGGGTGAACCGTCTTGAAGCGGATAAGAGGAGTAGCGGCTCGTTATTACGCGAAACGTCGATTTATACGTTCATTTCGTCGCCTATTGTGTTACGTTACTTTACGCGCGTACGCGAACTTTCGGTTCGATTATTTCGGAAAAAACAGTGAGAATTGGCAATGTACGTGAACGACAAGTATTCCAAAACAAAAACCGTCGATTTCGAATACACCCGAAACGCGTGTCGTTCGTTGTCCCGGGCAAATCCCGATTTATTATTATTATTACGGTCGGTTTTGTTCGCCCGATAAACGAATATACATTTACGGACTGACGGCGTAGGTACGTTGCGGAATACGAACGCCGACGGTACGCGGACCGGTAGCGCCCGGCCGTACCAGAATTGCCTAGCCGAAAGCGCCGTGCGACCCGTTAGAATAATAACGAACGTAGTTCGACCCAAGTACAAATTTCGTAAGACGGACGTTATTCGTTCCGAAACGGTTGTTCGTCCTCTATTTTAGTACCGAACAATCGAATCGTAAAACCGTTCGTAAAACCGTTTTATCGTTACGGTTATTTAAACGAATCGGTAATAACGCACTATTCGTTCGACCTAATCGTGTCGATAATAAAAATTTAAAAAAAAAACTCCGACGAAAATACCCGAATAAGTCGAGTTATTTTAGAGAGTATTTAAGACGGCCGTTCGATTTATTATTCTTTTTTTAGCGCGTCGCCCTTTTGAGGTATTACGAGGGAATATAAATCCGTTATCTTTCATTTAATACTTACGGCTGGTCGCTACACGCGCGAAAAACGCGTTTTATTCGCGTTCTAATAGCGAGGTTACGCGATTTTATTACGACGAAAAAAATTATACTTTACTAACGAGTTTAAACGTACGTTAAAAATAAGTTTTAGGACGTCGGCACACGTGCCGTTTTAAAATACGTTTAATCGATTCGGATATAAACTTAAAACTCTAGTCCCCGTTGTTAACGTACCGTTTAATAACCGTTCGTTATTTTTGGCGCGCTACATACACCGTTCTCCAAACATTGCAATAATACTCAAAGACTATAAAGTATAATCTCTAGAATTAAAACGCCGATGAATATTAAACGTACGCGTAAACTCAATACAGAGCGGCTGGACGGTGAACGGAAAAAATTTGGAAAATGTCAATATAAACGAAACGTTAATTTTCGAGAGGGAAAACTAATAGTTTCGGATACGTCGAATTACATTCGAAAACGGAACGATTTTACTATGACAGTGAACAGAGAACACCTTGTACATTAAACAATCGTGCGCGCCCGAAATGTATGTATGGTCGTGGATACGAAATAATAATCGAATATTGTTTCGCGTTCTTCGTGCTCCGACGTTCTGTCCCAAAGGAGAAGTAATCGACGACGAAACGTATTTAGGATCGTATGAATTATTAATTCCGAATCGGCGTTGTTGATAAATAATAAAGGTTTAATCGCGAGGCGTTTGACGACGGTTTAATTTCAAACATCCTCTTATATATGTATATTATACAATAAAAAAAATACCGTACATTTTTTTTCGTCTATTTAGAATTATTTATACGGTTCTCTCTCTCTCTCTCCATTGTGAGCCTGCGATGGAAAATATTTAATAAAATATCGAACCGACCGAGTGGAAAATAACTAAAATTCCACGCTAAAAACAAACCACCAAACACTATTTTATATACATAATACGTTTACGCGTACATTCTTGGCTAACGACGTTAGGTCTTCGAAAACGATTTCAAACTATTACGTTATTATCATAATATTCCACAGTTGTGTGTGTGTGTGCAAGAAACAACAAAAATGAATTGATATGATCAAAAAAAAAAAAAAATATATATATATATATATATATACACATC
>JAIPRN010003569.1:0-20477 GCA_025469175.1 Geopemphigus sp. TES_GeoC_2020 | reverse complement strand
GACAACACCACCGGCTCGTATTTCGCGAGTTCATACACGTCGACGGTTTCGACGTCGATATTCAACGTCTCAACCGGTACGGTATCCGAATACGAATACCGCTGGTCAGTAGACGGGTACCCCATTGGCTCGTTCATTTCAATGGTCGACGGAAGACCGTTGGTCGCATCGTCGTCTATCGAGCATTGATCGAAACATTGAAAGTTCGGTGAGCAAGACGACTGACACAGCTCATCCATGAACGGGTCAGAGGTGAACACGGTACCACTATCGACGTATTCCTCGACCGTCGAGTCCGATACCGTAACGTCCATCGGGCACTCGCCCGGGCATGGACAATTCGGCGGGCAAGGCCATACGCACCGCCGACCATCGAACGGACACGCGCGTTCTTCAACCGGTGAGTCCGATTCGGTTACGTCCATGGGACACTCGCCCGGGCATGGACAACTTGGCGGGCAAGGCCAATAGCACCGCGGACCCGTGAATGGGCACCGTTCCGTATTAATCACGCCGTCGACTTGAGCTTCGGACGACTCTTCGAAGTCCATTGGCGACTCGCCCGGGCCACAAGGCAAGCCCCAATAGTTCAAGGGTGGTTGCACAGCCATACCGCCGTAATCGTTGTTGAAAGAAATCGGCAAGCTACATCGACGGAATTTGAAAATGTATTCGGTGTTCGTATCGCCAACAATTACCAATGTGTATTGCAAAGGGTCCCCCTCCCCGATCAAGACGACGAACACGTCGCGTATATATAAATTTCTGAGCTAGGGATTGAAAAATGTATCCGCTAAATATAATAAATTATGACTTACGTAAACATAATTGTTTTGTATTTTGTCCTTCGACAACGAAGACGTTGACAGAAAACTGCCGTTAGTCGTATTATATAAGTAGAAATATCCGATATTATCCGAGTGAACGATTAAGTAATCCGTCAATCGGCTTCACTTCGTGCTACAATATTCGGTTCCTTTCAACGTACACATTGCATAGACCTGAAAATCAAAACGAATTATTTATATGTTTAATGATCGCATCGACGTCCCTCGAAAATGTGATTGTTTTTCGTCTCGTACTCCTTTATATAGGCTTCGTTCCTTGGTTACGAGCTGAATCGTGGCCAGTAAAACTTTTTGTTTTTTTTTCAAACGTATGATTTATGCTGAGGCGGAAAGAAATCATCTGGGATTTTTTATCAAATTGCAAATACTTTTCGCCGAATATGAACCATATATAAAATGATCTGTGTATCTTATCAGCTTATAATGTAAACTCTATATGTTTATATATATATATATATGTAAAAAGTGTCTCGGAGATTTGACGGACGCGATTAGCTTTGCTCTATTCGATATTTTGCAGTTATTATTTTGGACCAGTCGTTGGCACACGTCTGTCGACATATACGTCGTCATTAATGCTCAGTCATAATTACATTCTAATTTACGATTGTTGTGATCAAATCTTATTTATTTCATATTAAAAAGTTGTTTAATCCATAAGGCTTCTTTGTGTTGAAAATGTAAATCCAATACGTTTTGTATACATTTTAACGTTATTTACTTTATAATTGTCTGCTATAGGTTACCTTAATTCAATCATTCGTTTGGTACAGCACATGAGGGAAAAGCTATACCTATTTAAACTAATTTTGAATTTTATTCACTTTTAAATGTTTCCCTAAAATAATATACAATTCTTCGCTATTTCAATTAAATTATATAATATACCTCTTGCTATCGCTGCGACCTAATGTCCTCCTACTCACTAATATTCGTCTAATATTAATCTCACGCAATACTTTGACACAATGCCCAATCATTTTATAATAGGTGGCGATTAAAATGCGAAGCAATTAGGTTGGGGATTTTTTATTTTTATTTATTTTATTATTTTATTAATTTTCGACCTATATACATTTTAAATGTTATTCGTTTGCTTTTAACCTGAAAACGTTAGAAGAAAACGTTTAAAACCAACTGTCGTAACCACGCTAATTTCACGCCACGTTTAACGAAATATTGGTTCTTGTCGCCAATTAGCTGCGTAGATGCCGAAGGTATCAAAGTATACGGCGGGTTTTGAATGCCCCTTCCCCTGTTTGAATTTAATTATTTTCCGGAATTCCATATAATATACCGTCTTTTTTACTTCGGTTATTTTCTTTTTATTTCGTCTGATTAAAATATGGCGATGTTATAAATATGAACTAGATAGGTAAGCGCTTCTGAACGCTTTCGACAAAGTATGAAGTCTAAAACTAACACTAACGCCACAAACGTAATATTAATAATGATTACAATATAAAATGTATAACACTAAAAGAGATAACAATATAAAAATAAAAACAATATCAAAATTAACGACAATTATGACAAGAAATAACAACGATAATGATTACAATGATGACAATAACAACGATAAAAATACAAAAATTATAAGCGTAATATCAATAAAAGGGATAACGAGACACAAATTATCAAAACAAGAATAATAACAATAATAGCGATAACCTCGCTAAAATAAAAACAACAAAATCCATAACAAATATAACAATAATAGTACAAAAAAATTGAGTCTCAATAACTTAAAAGACGTCGTGGCGGCTTTCGCCAACAACTACTTCTCGTCATCTCCAAGGAGCGTCAATAATTTGACGGCACCAGGAAACAGAATATTACCGGCCACGCGGTGAACTTTGTTCGCTCGTTCATCTCCTCAATAAACGTCATGCACGACAAACTCGTGAAATGCCGTCTTTGCGGCGTAGCTACACGTCTTTCTAATTTCACTTCCGTGCATCGAATGGACCGTAACTTGCGTTTCAACGGTCATCAACATGTACATAGTACCGGCGTTCCCCGACCACCCCGAATCGTTTGCCGCAACGCTATAGAATATCGTTATAGTCTTCGTGACCATCGACCATATTGACTCTACGTCGTCCTCATCATAATGGTCATCGTCCGGCTTCGACACGGCATTTCACCATATGGCTATCGCCCTAATTTCACCATTATGGTCCGCAAGTTCCATCCCGTTGATCGCCGAAGAAACGACCTCTGGTTGCCCAACCATCACCCCGCCGACAACAAGTCCGACAGATTCGTCCGACCAGATCGCCGTCTGCTCCGGATCGTTCAGTTGCTTGGTGCACCGCCTATGGTACACCATACCGCACACTACGAACGCGAAGGAAATTCGTTAACCTAACCAGCCGCGTTTCCGAAGTACCAATTACTACTTTCCCGTACTTACCTCGCTGTTTTTCTGAACGTCCTACATTTTTTACACAAACCACACCGTTTCAGCAGGCCTTCCATCCTCGATAACTTCATCTCCGTACCAAGGCAACCCATGGACGAGCAACGCCTTGTCCTTTCCTCTATTGTCATGTTTTGTTGTGAATTCTTGAACTGAATCAGGTTGATACGGTGTGGTCGGTAGCTGAAATGCAAGTGAATCCCTTCCAGTCGTCCGTTATAAACATTGGTTACAATTATTGGCCCTTAGTTACAAGCGGCAAACACAATTTTCGGCCATGTATAGATATATAAATAAATATATATAGAATCATCTTTATACGTGAGTTCGTAACGAGATAGGTTTTTATTAAATCTACAAGTGTTGTTTTCCAATCGGTTATTATCGTTATTATAAGAAAGTTTTCGTAAATTTCGGGCACTTTGAGCAGAAAAACAATTTTAAACTGTTGTTAATTAATTATTTGTTATTTTAAACGTTATTGGTTCCTTTTTATTCGGCCGACGTTTGAAGAATACGTGTTAATATAACGGTCGTTACAATGAGAACAGTTTGCGACGTTTATCGTATTATCGATTTTTGTCACGAATTAACTCTAGTAGAATTATACTCGTAGCGTACAAAAACAAGAAAAATTATTTTCGACATTTAGATTTAGCTTAGTTTCGTATCTTTGTCCGTATAAATACTACTACGAATTGGGGATCATTTTGAACTACTTCGAATATTTAATTTCCGTTCATTAATTTTGTTAAGGTAGTCTAAAATGTATCGGACGTCGATTTATTATCGGAACGTATATTTTTATCGAATTACGCCCATTTTCGTCGCTTCGCGCCAATTATATCGGAAAATGGTTAAAACGAAACGTACGCAGATTCATTTTCCACGGTTCGTTTACGTCGCTAATATCGAACACTTTGAATGTTCAGAGGAGTGGTGCGAGTGGCAGAGTGGACTCGCGACGACGAATCCTTCGTTATAATTTTCGGTAGTTCCTAATCGGAATATTCTATAAATGTACGAAAACCGGCCGAATTGACGTACCACCGTCCCGGTTGGCGACTCTACGGCTAGAAAATCGAAATACCGACGACAGGAGCTCAAGGGTCGTGGCCGGTTCTATTTTCGGTATTTACAGTATCCCCGTCCCGCGGGCACTGCACGTATAAATGTACCGTCATCAGTGTCCGCCTACATTGTTGAAAACGGTCGTGCGAAATGGAGCTCGAGCGTGTACTCGAACGACCGATGTGGCGAGGGGAAAACTTTCGATTTTCCGTCAGCGCGATAATAACGTCGAAACCGTTTGCGGGCAGAACACGTTCGCGACGACGCGGCGGTGAGACGGACAGACAGATTCGGATTCTCGGGCTACGGAAACAGCAGAGACCCGTCAAACGCGGCCCGACGACGAACTTATGGAGGACGAACGCGATTAGTTCGCGTACGTATAAGATTTCAGTAATTTCGCGCGAACGCGGGTCGGTCCCGCCGCCGGTGAAGGACTACTACCGGTGGGACGGATTCCTGTTACACGTGCGTCATGTGCAATATACACCGTGCCCGAGTTAGGATATACAAGCCAGCGGTTCCCCCCCGAAACCGACGTCGTACATACGTATATATGTATATAATACGTACGCGAACGGTTTCAATCGCAAACGGTCGTCGTCGTTGTTCGCACGAGTTTCTGAACGTTTTCGACAAAAAAAAAAATCGAAGCGAGTGTGAGTAAAATCTCTTATCACGATCGTTCGCAGTGTTCCGTTTGAATACTTTAACGCCCATAACGCTTATTCCAAATTTTCTAAAATTTCCGTCAACATGTTATGTCAACGTCCCCTAAACATATTTTAAAATTAATTTCGTAATATAACGCGCGCAAATTAATTTCCACTATACAGTATACTTGCCTACCAAGTAAACAGACCAAGCGTATTCCGTACGAATATAAGATAATCTATCGACGTATTATTATTGTCCTCTATATATTTGTTATGGATTTCGACAAACCAGTCATATGCAAAATGAATATTAGGACGTATATTGTATTATAACATTTCAATGTTGTAAAGAATACCTTCTAGGAGGAAAAACTTCGAATTACGGAAATAAGGTGAAGTATATAATTAACGTTTCGAACGAAATTAGGCCTCGTAGTATACATTTTTAAATATTTCCTGGTTTTTATTATATTCTCCAGAAAATTGTTTTCATAAATACACGTAGTTTAAGCGAAGTAATTATTGTTCGCTAATTGCTAAGTTTTTCGTTTTTGGTTCAATTAAGTCGAGTTAAAATTAGATTCTTGAATTCGGTAAATTTCTATCGTTTCAAAAATAAACCATAATAATATAATGGATTAAATTGTCAAAAATTAATATCCGAAAAGTACATAGACCGATTTATAGTTATATTCTAATTTAAGTTCATAAACAATACAACAACAATTCTAAATATTTAGCTTAATCGAATATTGTATTGCGTAACCGTACTATAGTTTTTAAACTCTGTAATCAAATGAGATATGTTATAAAGCGTAAATAATTTTATAGAACTTCGTCCGATATTCGAATGTTAGCGACTATCACCGCAGAGTATTTTATGTTATATCATACGGCGATTTTTGCCGTCATTAGTTACCGTCAAATTTGTATACATTTTTTTTTACGCCAACACATTTAATGAATTTCATATTCACGCATTTTCACTGTCGTATTTGATGACAAATCGATTTATTTTACATCGTGCGCGTTCGTGTTTACCGATGTTGTTTGCGCCGAACCAAGTCCTACGATTCTTACCATTGCCTGGCCCAACTCGTGTGGTGTATTTAGAATTATCGATGTATAATATCGGGATTTTATAAGCGTCGAGAGACCTTTGCTCAATGCTTAAGTGATTATGTAGACTTCTCCACGTGTGACAGCTTCGGAGGGCGATTTTCGTCATGTGGCCGGACATCGAGCACATTTATACGAAATGGTCGGCATCATGACTGGACAGGTCGTAGTCAACAGCAACTTCGGTATTAATCGTCGACGTTCCGCACGCAAGGTGACCGACAACACGGTATGGCACCGGAAAAAGAAACAACCATGAAAATAAGTACTTTTATTTCGCGCAAAATTAAACGAAACGAATACGCGCAAACGACAACAATAACGCCAGAGTAAAAATAATAGGACGAAACAACCGTGGACCTTCAGTCCGCGCGTAACACAATCACACCGCGATTCACACGACACGACAACGCCATACACGAGACGGACACCTCAAGGGTTCGGAACGATGAACACTCCGTTTCTTCCAACTTTTATCACAACCGTTCTTTTCTGCTGGACCAGTTGTCCGAAACCGCATCGACCCCCGACGGCCACCTCGTAATGACTATTACGGCCCCGATAAATGTTTTACGCAATATATTCTAACTTATACGACGTATGTTAAATTTAAGAAATTAAAATTTCGAATTATTTAATATAGTTTATTTACAAATTAACGCGATAATTATTTTAGATAAAATTATCGTTAAATTATTAAGTATTACGTAACGTATAATTTAATACTAGCCTACGCGTACAACAGCAATATAAAAATATACAAATTTAACATACGATTAAATGGAATTACAGTTTTTTTATTTAGTATACGTCGTCTGTGCTTTCATAATGTTCGTCTACACATTCTAAACTTAAAATACGATCATAATAATAGGTAGATTAATCTAAATGAAATTATCTTCTTGAGTTAAGCATAAAATTTACGCGTCAATAATATTTTTCTGCCAATTATAAGTTAATCCTTGTCCTTTTTCATACAGCCATTTAGTCATAACTGAAATATATAATTAAATTATTAGATACATCGTTCATATGTTTAACGAGTAATAACTTGGTAAATAAAACTCTTTAAGTTAATTAATTATATAGTATGATACAATATGTATACTCACTGTTTATTTTATAAATCTATTAATTATTTTTAAATAAATATTATATTATAAAGTATCTATATATTTTCCTGCCAATTATATAGATTTAATAATTATAGAAATACTTTGCATTTGATAACTATAATAAATGACGTTTATATATAATTTTTTACTAATGGTACATTAATTCTCCATCCAGGAGAAAATTGTGCGCGAGACATTGACTACATTATATTAAATGGACAATTGAGCTTTTTCAAACAAATTTGTTCCACCAGTGTTTCTATATTATTAAACGTAATAACGCAATTATTTAAAAATACACGGATTCGAGCATTCTATTATAATTTTAGACTTTGTATATATACAATTTTAGTTTGACTTATCCGAATATTTTAGTTAGTTCAAACATTCGAATCAAATATTATCATATCAGTCTATTTTCAAAAAAATTAATACTAACTCCATTTATTTCCTTTTAATATAGGGCATGATCCATGCAGACTTTCATTGATTACACTTCCATTCGATAAATGAAAATTATTCCAAACCAATGCTGACCCTTTCTCAACAGGGCATACAATATTTAACATTGGAAACGATGTATAACCATTATTATGAACGTCAGTCAACTAAGTAACGACAAAAATTATTTATTTCCTCGTTGTTATGTAAAGCGTAAATATTACTTACATAAAATAATACTGTGATTAATCTGTTTCCTGACTTTCTTACTGACTGAAAAATTATAGTAAAGATACGCGTTGTAAACATTTCATTAATCGAATTTCAAAAGTGTTTGTAAATTAAGAATTAATAATAACAATTTTAATACGAACTTTCAGGGGATAAATCACATCATGATGTGGTTGATAATGACCATTTAAACCATAATTAACTATTTGATAACTCTCTGAATATTTAACAGAATATCCGGTAAAAGTTTCAATACGAAAATTTAATAAATCGAATTGTCCATATTCCTTATGCGCGTATAGCCAATTAAGTTGACCCTCGCGAAAGTTGCTTGTATTTATAATAGTATCATTATGAACTCTTGCGTCCATCATCTATTGTAAAAATAACATATTTTAAACCAAGAAACGAAATATTATAATAATATAAAAATATAAAAATTAATATTTATTAATCCAATTTTATCGACAATTTACTTACGTTTTCCATAGCTATAGTTTGAATTTTTATAATCTCATTGTCATACAAAACGTCATGGTATAATTTTATACACGGATCATGATACAAATCTTCTTCTTTAAACGGCATTAATATTCTGTAATAGGAATTTTTAGTTTGATATCGGCATTTCGAGTTCTTCGTCAACGTTCGCATAGATTTACCATATTTGCATAATTCTTTAAATTTGTTCTCGTATAAAAATACTTCGAACAACTAAATTAAATTACGTTAATTGAACAAATAGTAAACTTTGGCATAATTCATATTAAAAGGAAATCTCCCGATAATGATCGATCTTACGTAATTTTCCTTAAATGTGTTCAATACTCGACTTTCGTCTGAATTTAAAACTTCATCTTGCATAAGAAAAGAATGATACGCGAACTTCTCAGTAATTGTTGAATAATGGATTTGGTTCTTATTTAATACGCTCATAAAATCAAATCCTGGAAAATAATTTTTAAAAGTATTTTCGTTTGATTTTTGAGAATAACTTTATAATTAAAAGACGAACAATGTTTTTACTAAAATGTATGAAACGAAAATGTTTTTTACTTTATTTTATCCGCGAATATTGTTTCGTGTAGAGGGGTACTCAAATGATCTTGAATGCGTTGCGTTTTTGTTACAAACTGTATTTATTTGCTACTATACGTTTTACGATTTCCCCGGTAGTTTATTTACGCATAATTAAAAACCCGAAAATCGCAATTCCGAAACGTATTCATTATGGGCGTAGAATAACTTGTATATTTAAAAGCTTCACTAGTCATGAAGACTGGTGAAAATGAAAAAAACAAAACAAAAACCGGCTAACAAAAATGTATAAGGAGGAAACGGAAAATAACGAATATAACAATTATACAGTGGTACTATGGGTATAATGTTAAGAATAATTATCAGGCGCGTATTGACATTTTCTTACTATCCCGCAAATGCGACATATATAAACATTTAAACGTAAAAAGCAGACGGAAATTTCGCTAACGTTAACAAATCTTAAGATTCCTAAATCGATTTTCCGTATGAACGGAAACATTCGATTGTTACATAAACATTTAATACGTTTCAAGACCTACAACAAAACCATTTGTTGAATGCAAACCTGTATATGTGGACGACGAAATAATGTAGAAAATTAATCGTTCCACGTCCACAGATTTCGGCTGGTCGCCGTTTGTCCATTTATTATATGCTTGAATAGCCCACGTTATGGCGCCGTACATATTGTACTCTTCGAAACAATACTTCGACATAACGTAGCATTCGTATGCTGAAATTACAATGTACGTTGCACAGTCGGTCGCGAAAAAAACCGGTCGAAGAATTTAAACGAAACCTACCGTCCATACGATCGCCGATAATACGGTCGTTGTATCTACCCTCTGCCATGTCGGACGTAGGGATCTCGAAAAATTTTTGAAGTCTCATTAAACTTTGGTACGATAACATTACGTGATCCCAGCTGAGGTCTTCGTACGCGTCGATTGCGTTTAACGCTTTACAACGACACGGCGGTTCGACAAATGAACGCGCGATTTAATCAATTAAAAATGCGACGGGATACACGTTCGTAATTGTAAGTTACCTTTGACGGATTGTGTATTATCCGTTAAACGTTCGATTGCACCTCGCTGGTCGTGTATTTGTATCATCATTTTCATGACGTTAATGTGATTGTGTAAGTAAGTAGATCTATTGGTTAGTCTACGGTCCCGCCGTTCGTATATAGAAGTTACGATACTGAGCGACCATCGACGTTCGTTTCATAACGCGTATTATAACGATCATAAAAAAATGAATTAGTACGTTTTGTTACGTAAATTTGTTATTTTTACTAAACGTTTACACAACGCTAAACGCGCGAAACGAATATAATGTATTATTTTAACTGTATCCAAATATCGTAAAAAATTACTTTTTCAATTCCTCCAAACGTTTCAATTCCGATTCTAAATATTCCTTGAATACGTTGAAGTGGTCGTTTTGTAAACTGTATAGTTCTTTTAACGCCACTTGTGATGAATGCCAATTGGTCCTACTCTCTGCAAGTACCGGTAACAAAGAAATACACGCTAAACACATTATAATCATGTTTCGGCGTAATTTCCATTCCAGAAACACCGACTCCGATTCCATAACAAGTTTGAACTGTTTTGTACAACAGTATTGCAATTAGTAACTTAACGGTAAGATATTTTTTTAAGCTTTATTAACGTATGTATTCGGCGTCTACAATACGATTTGCTGGTTAATACGAATTTATGATTCTACGTATTATATAATCACTATGAATCTACGATGGTGTATTAGCTTCGTTAATTGTATAACGTTGATACGATTGTGTACATAAACAATAAAAATTATTTTTTACGATCGCGTAATTGATCATTTTCGGTGTGTTTATTCTTATTATTTATTATTATAAATAACGAACACAAATCCAACTGAAACAACATAATTATATTCGACGTCGTAGATAATTTTTGAATATTGAAACTTATAATTAATAAATTATAAATAACGCGAAACACCAAGTACCTACATTATTAAATAATGAAATCACTGTACCATTAACGCTTAAACCCTTAATGTTTCATAAAAGCCCGGGAATAATGCCAATATTTTATAAATATACGCGTAAGTCTTTATGGATAATTTAATTCACTACGTAGAAGCGGGTTCTGGTTATATAATATATTTATATATATTATAAGTATGTACAATTTCGGTTTTAATTTTTAATTAAAATGTAATTTTTAATGCCGCTTTGTAGTTGCACACTATAGGGCTACCTTGATTTGTTTTATTACAAAAATATTTATAATTCTATTTCCGAATTACATTAAACACGATTTTTATTTGAATACAACACGTACTGAATATGATATATGATTTGCTATATGGAATTATTATCCTGAGAAAAATAATTTTTTTTAATTCCTCGAACCACTTTGACTCCGAGTACTCGTTAAATACATCGAAGCGTTAGCTAAATAGCTGTGTTTACTTTCGAACAATTTCGTCTCCGAAACAATAACAATTTCTAACTACCTACACTAACACGTACCCCACAATTTTAACATAGAATATGTGTACAATCCATAAATTACGATAAGTCGAGTTCACCGTTCGAATATTGTCAAATTATAATAATCTACAAACGAAATCGTTGTTAAATGTTTGTTCATCGTTCGCGTAATTAATCGCCGTTCGTATTTGTTTACGGAACGTAAACACCTACAATTTTGAATACTAATTGTCACGCGTCTGCAGTTCCGCACAACTCGTATAATTTATTGTAAAACTCATTCGGTCGTTCTTTTTATGTCGTAGAATAAAACAAGGTTTGTATCCTTCCTTCTACACACTCTATAAACCATATTATAATAGGAGGCGATATATATATATCGCGAGACTATGAATATATCGAGTTTTATATCGACGGTTTTCTAAATATTTTACAAAGTCCAGTAACCGTTGGTGTACGGAAAACACTTACCATTCAATTACTTGACTCAAAATATGGACTACGGTTTCTTTAGCCGGGATCTTCCCATTTCAACGATTCGTATTAAACAGTGCCTAGACATTTACGTTCCTTACGCGCTTCGACCATTTTGTTTATCGATCATATTTCGTGGCCTAATTCGCGGAGAATTATACGCTTGTATTTAGTCACGACCGCCGGCAAAATGATAGGAAATCGACGGATTTTACGCCGTTAATTTCGCGCGAACGTGATTTACTGACCAATATTTCCGATCTTATTATTCCGCGAAAACATACGCAGTTAGCTCACTGTTACTCTTCACACGTATAACGGCCATCGTCGTTACAAACCTTCCTGTCTATGTCCGATCCGCGATTCTCGGCATTTATTATTATTATTTCGTTCGGCGTATACGAGCAACACGTTTTTGCTTACTTTTTTAGTATAAATATAAAAATAGTTCGTGATAACTCGGAAGATACGTTAAAAAAATAATAATAATACGAATTAATAAATATTAATTTATTAACGTAAATTTAGAACGGTATGTAAATAACAATATCTAATACGGGATAACGGTTTAGATAATTTAATATTACCGTTAATAGTAATTGTAATACATTATAATATAATCCCTCCCTTCACTTTACCGCTTCTTTTCTCGCTTGATGGATATCATGTATCTTTGAATGCTCTTAGGAGACATTGGTTAATGCCGTGACTAGTTGTTTGCGATACGTGTCCACAGTCACACGCTTCAGGATCACGTAATACCCATCTAACCATCTGGTGACCACTTCTACCATGTCCAGTTCTAACGCGACTATGTGTAATCTAGATTTTCCTTGTTTTTACTTTAGTCCAGGTTGTTTGGTAGTTTTGGGTGTGTTACCAATTTATGTCCATCTGGGTTTTCTAGATTTTCAGCGCTGCGACCGCCATCACTACACATACGGGAGGGGGGGACTGATTGCGTCGGGCCGACCATTGTGTCTAGTGATATTGCGAGCCCTTCGAAAACTCCGCGAATCGCGTCGAAATACTCGAATTCAATTGCGACATCCGACGAGTCGGTTTTTTTGCCCAATGACCGTCAGAGAAGACATACGGAATAAAAGGGCAGTTGCCGCCCCACCACCAAATTACGCCTATCGTCATTACAAACCGGGACGCCCCACTCATATAAATACACGTCTCCCTTAGTCTCGAGTACAATAATCATTCGTTCCGTTCTGTCTACTCCCACCACTCCTCGCCGAACATTCTTATCAAATATAATAGTTTGGTGGTAATGATACTATGAATCGCCGGACCAATGATAATAATAAATGTATCGGATGTTATTGTCTACGTCCGTTTAACGTAAATAAAATCGTGTCGACAAAATATCCACAACAAAAATAAGTGTATACCTTCGGTGTTATTTCAAAATTTGTTCGTTACCTATTTCGCTTTTTTTAGACCGAAACAATAAACGTCGACATTGTGAAAAACTTAAGCGACTTCGCGTCTGATGTGAAAATGGTAAGCGGTAATTCTCAATTCTATAGTTGAATTTCTATCGTTATTAATCGAATTTCGTGTTACTTAGTCTGGGAACAACGACGAGGTATTTCATCGGACCGGTTCATTTCGTCGTGTCATACCTCCGGGTAACGACACTATTGCTGTCAGTGGTATCGCAGTAAAGGCTGCCAATAAAAATGATTCTTACATCAACGCGAATTATATTACTTTCTTTCTCGAGTACACGCTCATGTCCGAATTGTAAGTAATTTGTACATTTTTTCAACGCTTATGAACCGTTATGCGTGTGTTCAAATCAATAATATTTTTAGCAATATTTTGAGCAAAAAGTTATTACCCGGAGTTTACGTTATACCAGCTGCCAAAACGCCATTCAGTAAGCAAAATTCTGTTACGTATTGTAATTCAAAAATATTGAACTACGTTTTCGAGTAATAGAATTATGAATAACATTAGTTTTATATCTTTTTTTTCGTAATTATGTTTCAGTATGGTTTGGAGTAATTTTTCCTAGGTATGGGGTTTATAAAACTGGAATCTTCCGCTTTCGTATACATATAGATAACAATTGGCCGGATTGTGATTGCCCTAAAGTAATCGTAGAAACGCCACTGTTCCATCCACTGGTTCACCCTATTACTGGAGAAATGAGTATTCAACATCATTTTCCAGTATGGAAAAAAGGAGTTAGTCGTATTTGGCATATAGTGGATTATGTATTAAAATCCTTTTATGATATACCAAGGACTAAAACTCCTGCAAATCCAGAAGCTGCAGAATTGTATGTAAACTATTCATTATACTATGCGTTTTTAGAAAAAACCCTATTAATAATTTACATTTTAGATTGAAAACAGATAATGAACAATTTATGAAAAAGTGTGTAGACTGTGTAGAACAAAGTAAAATTGATATACATAAACAACCAAATCATTCTGAAAATGATGATCCAAATTATTTACACTTTGATCATTATAATGAAGAAATTCATGGGCCTATAAGACGTTCGTGGCTTCAACAAAAAGTTCGTATTTTATTTGATAGTCTAATTAAAACAATTTATAATTAAGATTTTAAATGAAAAATTAATTTATCATTCTAATATGTTCACTTGAATTAAAATATGAATGTTTTTATATCAAAATAATATGCCCTAAAGAAATTAAAATTTTTGATAATGACTTAATGAACTCTACTAAAACTTTTCTTAATATCCTAATAAAATTATAATGAATATTTTCTATGTTATTATTTTGCCTTTTAGGAAAATGATGGTAAGATTCAGTCTTTATCTTGGGTACAACCTGGATCTTTAGAACCATTTTCACGACCAAATACGTAATACTTATTAATTTAATAGACATTAAACAAAGACATAGAGTATTATTATTATGTGTAATATTAGTTATAATTATTGTATAAAAGATTATATTAAAATATATATATATATTGTTTATGCGTATCTATGAATTATTAATAATAATTGTTATGTATTTTAAAAAATAAAATTGTTATCGTGTGATTTTTTTTATATATATGTCTTTCTCGTTTTTTAATATCTAAACATTTTCATAAAAGGATATCGTTTTTTAAAATAAAATATAACCAAATCATTGGTATAATTGTCACAGAATATTTTTTATTTTTACTATATTATATTATCAATTTAATTAAGTTAAAATTAATTGAAATTTACTAGACGTAAAAATATATTTATTAAATATTGATATTATTGAATAAATTAATAGAGTTTGGTAATGGATAATTTATTTTTCTAAGTAGTATTTTAAGGACATTTTTATATTTAAATAAATATTCTTATTTATATTTATTAACTTATCCGAACAAATAGGTTAATCATAGTGAATAAATAAAAACTTCACACTGCATATACTTGTAACAAATAAAACTTAGTAGAACAAATTTGTTTTTTAAATATACACTTTAAGTTTAATTTCTGAAAAAATGTTTAAATAAATAAATGTAATAATAAAAATATAAATATTTCACCAAAATAAAACTTAAAAGTAGTATTATATTAATGCTATTAATAACAAATATAAAAATAATTTTAAAGGAAAATATAACATTTAAAATACCAATATTAAGCCAAAACTTCTATTAAATATATTTAATTGTGATTGTAATTTATATAGAGAAATAATAAAAAAAATTTATTGTACCAAAAAAATGAAATATAATAAAAAAAATTTCTTAATTCAATTTGGTCAATAAATTTGGAAAATATGACTTGTGTGTAATATTGGTTGCTTTTTTCAGTTTTTCCCACCAGCAATGAAAGTTTCACTTTAAAATTAGTTAAAAAAACGAATGTTTTACACCAAAAAAATTATCCTACGCAAGATATTCTACAAAAATAGTATAATAATAGCAATGGCATATTTATAAGTGATAACAAGGCGTCAAGGCCCCTCCCCACCAAAAAATAGACATTTTTAAATAATGTTAACGACTAAAAATATTTTAATATTTAATAAAATTTATAATTATAATTTTTAAACACCAATATAACGCAAAATTCCCATTTTAATTTGATTTTTAAAAGTTACGTATTTATCGTAAATTGGGAAAAATATTAATATAAATATTTTATTATTGTATTAAGCAACGGCCTCATTTACCCGATTCTTGATCACTTTTAGCCCTGAATTGGCTGCTTTTGTTGGCAAAATAACAACTACTATTCACTATTTTTGTCAAATTAAAATGTCAATCTTCTGAACACTATCGAGCTGTTTCTGTAGGCTAAAATGGAGACAATCATAAGATTGAACATTTGGCACAAAATTATCTGTTTTTTCAAAAATACATTATTATTGAATTAAACGTTAAATGTAGGTTAATAAAAGGTTTGACTAAAAATATTTAAATCTGATTTATAAAACAATTTTTGGTTATTTTGATAAATTATTTTCAGATAATACTAATGCGTCAATTTGTGCGCACATATAAATATGGGTTACTTATATTTTCTGATAAAAAAACGAGAATGGATGTTCTCTGTTTTCTCGAATGTAAAAAGAAACTAACAAAAAACCGTAAACTCGACTCGTTTGACTTTTACAAATCGAATTATGTTATTTTGTCGACCTAATTTCGAGAAATCACTTAAAATATTTGGAATAATAAGCTAACCTTGAAAATACCCATGTTTCCGCTTTTTTTGTATATAAAATATTTTAATAAAAACAACAATTTTTAATTTTATTTTTATTAAACGCTAACGAATAAAATACGAACTTTATCGTAAAATATTCTAATCGTTTCTAAAACACATTTAAACTTTTAACTTAAAATTTTGGTTTTGTGTTTTCTATTTTTATCAATACCTACAATCATAATGAGTTATATGACGATTTATGAACCTAAATAATAGGCTGGAATCTTCCCAATCCGCCGCTGCTTTGAACTATTTTTATTTTATATCGCGAGTCTATTGTGAGATATTTTTGGATACCCTTGATTTAGACACAATTATCTGTTTCTAGAAAATAATAAAATACAATAAACCACATAAAATGTGTATATTTTTAATCTATAGTGTAAATACGTGGATACCATTACCAATTAATCCATTTCGTTGACTAGTTAGTAATTATTATTTAGTTTGTTTTTTATAGTTAGTATACATTCGTTTTATAATAATCTAAAATATACGAATAATTCTGAAGATATAAAAATTATGATATATAACAAGACGATTAAAATGTAATCGAATTACGTTAAACAATTACGATTTTAATATGCAGGAATGTTACTATCTGGAATTAGAGCCGTTTAGTTTGTATATACAATCAAAGTTGATAGTCACTACTAATATAATTTTTCGCGAGCAATTGAACGGTTACAGGCGTTGGAAAGAATTTATGGTCAAAACGGTGAATTGTTCACATCGAAAGGCAGCGCGCGATTAACATTACTAGAAATCGGCGTTACCTATACGTATATAATACGCGAATTAATAATAGTCCGTAATTAACGAATAATCGAACGCCAGCCAAAATACATAATAAACGTAATAACGACGTGGTCGCGGATTATTTTAGACGTTTTTTTTGTATTTGTCGAAATGTTATTCGTGAATTGCCAATTGGTGTACGTTTACGGCGGAACGGTTCGATTCTGGGTGACACTTTGGCCTATGTTTTACCTAACGGACGTGGCCGCGGCACAAAGTTGACGGCAGCAGCAGCAGCAGCAGCAGCGGCGGCGGTGTACGAGTGCGGCGCGCACCTAGTCGATCAGGCCAGGAGCAAAACGGTGGCAGGCAACACGCGCATCGCGGGGCTCCGATCTATTTCGAGCGTAACCCCGCGCGACAGCTCTGTATTTCTAGCTGGCCGTCCTACAACTTTTACTAGCTGACAACTTAAAAATACACCGTCCGAACGCAAAAATTCGATTATACGAACGAGATAACAAAGGCGACTAATATTATAATTTATATATATACATAAGTATTACACGCACGTACGCGTAAGACAACGATACGGAATCTGTGACCAAACCGTTAAAACGAACAAACGCGACACGCCGCAACCAAGCGACATGTCGTCAACGATGTGAATCTGTATAGATGGACGAACGGCTGCGACGACACGGCTTTCAAATGGCCTTACTTATGTGCTTCTATACGTATGGTAATTGACGACTGTAGTTTTTGGCCAATATAGTAAGTGGTATTCACGTAAATGTCTATTCAGTACCAATTACCTAAGAACAATAAGAATAATATTTTATTTCGACCAAACGGATATTTCGATAATTCGTCGTGTAGTTAATACGAGACGACTATAGCGCAATAAATTACAGAATAAATCGACATTTTTATGAAAATGAAAATAACGCCGTCGTCAAATGTTTCGATACTAAATAAACCAATTTAAACGTTAGGTATGTTAAATCGTTGAAACACCAACGTAAAAAGTACTACGACAGATACATGTTCGACTAATCTACGACAAAGAACGTAAATAAATAAATCGTTTATTTAGTTACACGAAACGTTTTTAAATCGACGACTTATTTTCTCGTACTTCCTAGTTCAAAATTTTCGATATTATGTCAGTAATCGGATAAGATTCTTTCTAACGAAGATAAAAACGTGAAATAAAAAACGATTCTTAATGTTTTCCAAACAGTTAACGGACAACGTACCAATAAAAAGCAATTTTTTTTTTTTTAAAACGCTAGAAATCGGCGAAATATTTACGATTATTTTTAAAAATGAACGGTAAAATAAACGAAAAAAAAAACGTAAATTATGTAAATAGTACTCGTTGAAACTCGAGTCGACACTACGACGGTTATCGTTGTATTATTTAAAAAATACGCGGTGTAATTCCGTAAATCGTAATAGAAAGACGGCGTGGTGTGTAAGATAGGTATCGGGTGAGTTGAGTGTTACGAGGTAAAAAAGACGAAACGACGAGAGCCGGGAGGAAATCGTTTATTACAAAACGGGAAGTATTGACGCCGCGATCATTTATGAACCCAAACACGCTCCGTTTGTCGGCCAAATTTCCAATCGCCGCGCGGTCCTATTTGCTATTCATTTTTCCGCCGAACGGTCCAACGAAAAAAGAGCGAACACGGGCGCTCAAAAAAAACCACCGCGTCGCGCAAGCAAACCGGGCGGATAGGTCCCGCCGGTGACTTAACGACGAACGGCGGACCGCGCAAAATGTACAACCGTTGAACGTTGCGCAGTCGAAAGTATTAGGGTGTGAAGACAAAAAAGTTTTCCCCTACCAAACGTATGCACACACATACACACACGCACATATATATAACGACACCCTAACGAATTAAAGTACGACGATTACACGTTCCTTATTCGGACGAAAAACGCTATCCGCGCTCGTTCCTCCGTTTGTTTCTTCGACGGATTTCGTTATTGGTCGCGGTGGTATCAGACTAATTGACCTCGGACAAAACCAAACGAAGTGCGCGACGGTTACACACGGTTACCGGTGCGACGCGCCGCCGCCGGGCTTCGACGAGTCCTACCATATCTACCGTACCGCGGTGACACGCACGAAAATAGACGCTGCCTCCCCACGCTCCCTCCCCCCCAAACTCGCCACCATGTACAATAGACACGAGGTGCAGAAACGAGAGACGACGACGTCCGGACGCCCACGCGTTTGACCTTGTAGCCGTCCCGACAAGACTATAAGGATATTTCTCACGCCAAGGTCGGCTCGGGCCGTAAATTATTGTAAAACACGAATCGTTGTACTTACACACACCGAAGAACGTCTATTAATATAAACAATGATGTTATTTTTTTTTCGGGCCATAAAACGTTAACGTAATGACCGTTATTATCCAAAACATGCGCGTTTAACCTAACCGTCTTATGTATATTTATAAACAAAATAAACGAATAAAGCGAAATTAACGATTTTCAAATGTTTACCGCATACCTACGTCTAAATACGTTTTATTACTTTATTAACGTACATTTACGCGATTTAATTATTCATTTTACTGCGTCCAATAATCGGGGCAAACATTTTTTCGCAAAACTTTGGAACACCGTTCCACTTTTCGATACTGTGTAACTGCAAGTACGTGTATTGCGCGTCACAGCCTCTCGTAAATATTTTGGACCATTTTATTCTCCAAAAGTACTTTCAAAATCAAAATTGATAATGCGGCGTAATTAACGTATAAAAAATAATCGAGTATTTTTAGTTTCACTAGGTAAAATATAAAATATTATATCGTAAATACTCTACGGTTGATATATTTATAATCCCATTTTATTGGCAAAATCGTCAAATTGTTTAAAAAATGAGGTTACGCGAAACATTTTATGTTTTTTGAAAAATATAACCGATTTTTTTCTCGATATAGTGTAATAAAATCATTTTACATTTGTTCCGAAATATATTATACGTATATATATATATCATCATCATCATCATTGTCCTCGCCTTATTCCCATCTATTTGGGGTCGGCCACCTTAGTCTTAAACCTCCACTTGCCCCGATCTCCCACATCCTCGACGCACACACCAGCAATTC
>JAIPRN010003568.1:0-20490 GCA_025469175.1 Geopemphigus sp. TES_GeoC_2020 | reverse complement strand
TCTGTGGCCATCCTAAAAAAAAAAAAACAAAAACACCGAAAGTATTGACATTCGTACGATCGTAATTGTGCGCCGTAATTTCTCAGCTACGTGACGCGTTCAAATACGTCAAGCCGCGACGTTGTCTTCGCGTTACGCTACCTCGAGTTTACTATTTACGTGGATATCATCGTCGATCCAAAACACGGAATTATCGTTGGCCGACGCGCGATATTGAACAAATAATCCGACGAGCTATATTATTCGTCGCGAGCGCGATTCGAAATAAACGCTCGACAAATGGACGACGGCTGCGCAATCGCCGTCCAATGTTCCACGCCGTCAATCGGCGCGGGTCCTTTTAGGTTTCCGGTCGCCCCGGCGGGTCCGATCAAATTACCGTTTAGCTGACGCGTATTTATTCATTTTTACGAAAACGGCAAAGAGAACCGGCAGCGCTCGCGGTGTTTTCTATTTTTCGCTCGATAATTGCCGTAACGGTTTACAGACGCCTTTGCCGACGAACACCGTCTTAATCGACACCACCTAATCTCGTACACAAGTGCCGCAATAATGGTCGCGACCGTCCAATCATTTTATTGTCGTCGCGTTATAACGAAATCTGAAGCGTAACATTTTTGGCTCGTTACGTTTGTATCGAATCGGGCGCCGGGTTCGCTTTTTCCCAGTAAATAACGTAAATTAAATCAACGGAGCGTTCGAAATGTAACAGACGACCGTTGTTTTCGCTCTTTTCGAGCGAAATACGTATTACCATAGTCGTTATTTATTTGATAACGTTATTTTCCCTTAATCGTATCGATAGCGATGTAAATCTTACACGGTCAACGGTTGATTTTATAATTTCGGGTCGATAACGTTTGTAGGGTATTTACAAAATTCGAACAAATTTAGGACGATATTTTCGCGCTATCCAATATTACTTCAAAAATAACGAATAGCTCGATGTTCGTACACGCCTTGTTCATTCCGGATTCCGCGTCAATATTTCAGGGTCTCGTATTATTTTCTTTAACCCGAGTCCTTCGAATTCTCAACAAATCACTCGGTAGAGACACGTTTTTCCATTAGCGGATCCACGTGCGCCGGTCGTACAATTCAGAATCGAACAGCTTGGGACCCTCAGTTTGATAGCGTAGGACGCGTTTCACAATCGAAATGCGCCGATGAATTGTTATTATATTAATAACGATCGTCGGTATCTATAACCGCGAAATAAATATACACCGTGTACGCGGCGATTAGAGCGCCATCTAAATATCGGGTGACGCGTTTATCAGTCGATCGATAAGTATCTCGTCCGGTTCGCGGTCCGCCAAAACGTGGAAACAAAAAAATATACGTCAGCGGCAGCGGCTGTTAAAAACGGCACGGGTCTATCTGGTGGGCTGGGGGAGGGTGCTGCCGTGGCGTCGACAACGTTTTCGCCAAAAATTATTGTACATCCATAACCGTTTAATCGGACGATAACGATAATTTCGCTATCATTCATTTCTCCTCCGAACGAGATGTGTCCCGTACAGTATAAACCGCGGGGGACAAACGTGGCCGATAGATAATCGGGCGAATTTCTCTCTTAAAACGTATTCGTCGGGCTAACGCTGTAGCGATAGTTTACAAATCGTTTAAATAATAACGACTTTTTCGCCGGAGCGACGGCATTAACAACGGTTTTGTTTGAACGCGAGAATCGAATTGTCCCAATACATTGTATCGAATTATAGGGCTATATATACACGGGTACATTTTCAGCGCGCGTTTTTTACATTGTAATTATACAGTTCGTATAAACGGTATTAACTGCTCAATGCCCCGAAATTTTAAAGATCCGAAATGAAACAAAAAGAAATCAAAAAAATGAACATTTTTGCGAAAAGTTAGTAACCCAACCATCTCGATATCAACGAAAAGAGTTTTACGAAAATCCACAAATCGGTATTTAAAACGAAACGGACGAGTAAAACGAACACGATGGCGACGTACAAATGTATTCCGTCACATTGTCCAGGGCTAAGTTTCGAAGAATTCCAATGGCAAACAACAATAAAAATGCCTTTCGTTTTCGTTACGACATTTACGAGTATTTTTTTGTTCGCTCGAATCGCGTCGCTGCTTACGAAAATGTTCGCGAACGATTTCGCGTTAATTTCTTTACGACGGAATTATTAACTGGAAATCTTAAAACGTTAAAACTCGTTTTCTTAGAAACAAACCAATTTGGATTTCGCGTCTTATATTGAAACTACTTCGGAATCATCATCGTCAATTACAGGAGGAGTACTGTCAAACACGCGTTTCGAAATGTATATATTGGTTTTTTGTCGATACCGAATGTACCTATTAATTTGCTATTGTCGCGCACCGACCAGTACTCGTCCGATTCTTTTGAAACGATTTGAAAACATTATATCGTTTCGACGTCACGCGTTTTTCGGAATATTCGAACGCACATTCGACGATCGCGTTATTCCTCGAAACGGTTTCGTGTTTTCCCGAAGAGAGATTTTTCACCTACGCGCGCGTTTCAGATCGCGTATCGTATAACATGCCTAGGGTTCTCCTTTTTATCCGTGCATAAGACCCGTGCCGCGGTTAGGTTTTCTCCGGCGCCTTTCAATTCATAACGTCACTAACCGCGACCAGTCTTTCTTTCTAATAAACGGCGCCCGATGTGACGGAACGAAGACAAATCGTCGACCATAAGCGTAATAAACGAACGCGTCAAATTCCAAAATAGAACGGAACAGTACGAAGTGGTGGCCGAGCGTTGTGAGGAAACTGGGTCAGAAGTAGAGGAGGGGCACACGGTATGGCCGCACAACGGGAAAGGCACCGACGATTTTTCGTATCGGTTTCGTGGCTTTTCAATCGCGGAAACGTTATCGGCGCGATACTTACCCGGAAATATACGTCAACCACGACCGTAAACCGCGGTTTTGTTTTTTTTTTGGCGTAGCGACGTATGTTTTCGCTAAAAGAGAACGGGCAATCCGATCGGACGAACCGTTCTCTATTTCTAACGCGAATTGGTCGCTCGAACAAATCAATTTCCGTATCGTTTACATTTTTTCAAACGAAAGCTTTTTCTCAAATTCGGACACGGGCCTAACCTCTCGAAACCGTCACCGTCGTACGCTATTATTAGTAATTTCGTTCTCTCCATAATGCATACGGTGTACATGTGTGTGTGTATACGTACAACATTCATTTTTATCGATCGTGGACGAAATACGAATACGTCTCGTTCGACAATCGGACAATCCGTTATATAGAAACGCGAAACTAAATCGATTTTTGTTGAACAGTACGTGTCGTGCCGGTGCTTTTTGAAATTGACCCGCGGCTTTACAGTTTGGGAACGTCTGCACACACACACACACGCATATATGAACGCAGTAGGTCGCCTAGGGGTCGTATCGTCACGTTGCGGTCCGTGTAGCTAGGGTAGGGCCGCGGCGGACGATTTTCCGTGTGTATAATAATAATAATAATAATAATATTATTATAGCTGGCAGCCGACACTTTATGCGATTCACGTCGCGATCGTACGGCGGAGATAATAATAACCGTACGATAATTTATTACCGAGTTCGCCGTTTTATCAAACGGCCGCGCGCAATACTCGCGCCGAAAAAGTAATACGTGTTATCACGATTATCGGCACGCGGACATCATCGCGCGTATTCGTGTATTGTTCGTTACGTGTGTTCTCGCCTCCGCCGAGTGATGTTCCGAAAATATACGCGCACGATTGTAACGATATCTATATATGTATACATAAACCAAGGCACGAGTACGACACGACGCGTAATAAAACGTTTCGGACGCGAGATTTATACGGGCCGCGTTTTCAAACGCCGTAAGTACGAAACGAACGGATTTTTTTCGAATAGGGAAGGTTAGTCACACTCGGCGGCGGCATCGCTACTCGACTCCGACGTTTTTCCGTTTTCGTCGCATGTATTTTTAAATCTCGACACCGTCGTATGTGTTCGTCCAGGCGTCCGTTGTAAAACGCTCGGTATTTCTACCGGCGAAAAAGGTTTAGGATAATTGTTCGTTTTTTTCGCTTTTCGGAATCCATTTCGGCGGCTCCGTCGATAACAGGTAGTGGATGAGTCACCGGCGGAGGGTGGTGTTTGTTTACATAAAGAAACGCGCACGGCCGTTCGTTAAATTCGTTGTAGTCGGTCGACTAGAAAACGTATCGCGTCGTACGTGCCCGTAATAAAAAGAGACCGTCGGCGATCCTATCGTTTTCTCTTTCAACCGTCCAAAACACCGTCGGTGCCTTTCGACTGTCGGCCATTAGCCCGCGATCGTAGGTGAGGCTTTTGAACCGGTAAGTTCGTCGTATTATGGAATCGTCTCGATTCGACGGTGTGCGTTGTTTGAGCGCCCGACACGCGATGGGGGTGTATATTACGTGTATACGGGAACCGGCGTTGCGTGTCGAACCGTTTTGGCGGTCGTTCGTCCGGACGTCCGGTTACCAGTGCTGTCGCGGCGGCGGGGACTCTGCGGCTACACACGTACGCGAAACCGTGACGTAGATAATTGCGAAATACGGGTCGTCGCGATTATTAAATATTCCCGAGCGCGAACGCGTCGTAATTCGCCTAAAAAGTTCACGGGACCCGACATGAATACGAAAAACCGTTGTTCGCGAACTCGCGTCGGACGTACACGTGTTTCGGGACCACCGGCGTTGCGTTGCTGCGTGCGCGTGATGATTTGGTAAACCTTAGGTTCGGGTAAAATGGAGCGACGGTAAAACAGGAACGGCGGAAACGACGTTTCGTTTCGGAAGCGTTCGAAATCGGTATATCGGCGAAACAAAAAAAAAAAAAAACGAAACGATTCGCCCGTGCGGAATGCCGACCTCGGTTAATTCGGCCGGAAAAATATCACGACGACGATAACGAGAACGAAACGTTCCCCGATCCGCGTCGTATTCCGCGCATTCCCTAGCCGGTCGCGGCGTGCGTGCGAACATACGTTCGTTTGTTTCGGGTAGGCGGGAAACGACTACGCGACGCCGTATTCGCGCCGGGACGAATCGGTACGGATTTACTATTATCGTTATACGCGTACAGCTGTTCAAACGACCGCGTAACGCACATGTGCTGCAGCGGCGGCGACGCTCGTCCAACAGACAAATAATCGAAAACACGTTCGCAGAAACGAAATTATCGCTTTTATGCCGCGGAGGGTTCGAATTTCTTTGCCGCGTGCACCGCAGGGGGGGGAGTGGAACAATACACGCTTAAATGCCCGTGCGTTACGTACACGTCGAGTCCGTCGATTGAACCGCGCGCGCGCCATCGTCAAAGCTCTTTCCGATTAATCGAAATTCTGCCGCGTCGCCCCATTTTTCTTTTCGTCTCTCCGCCATTTCCATTCGCTTCGCCGACCCCGCCGTGTCGACGACGGACCTACGGACTCGGCGTAATATATTTTATCGTCTCGGTACATTCGTAACGTATTTATCGACCGAAGCCGGTATAATATTAACGCGATTATACATTCGGTCCTCAACGAGGATTTCGGGTAATCATTGCGCGTTTGTCCGTCAACCATATTTCAAATCGTAAATCCGATACGTACGTATACATATATGTACGATGTATTACCGTTGTAGACGGGGTGACCGAGGGGATAAAAAATATTTCCGAATTTACGCGATTTGATTTCGAATAGCGGTTACAGACGAGTTCAAATATTCACGATTTAACGATGCGTTTTGGGGTTATAGGCTATATTTTGTATAGCGAAAGGTCTCGCGAACGATTTCGAACCGATAGGGCAATTGTCGGGACAACAGATTTGTCGCGATCGTATACAACGCCTATCAAACAGCACCCGCCGATCGTTTTGTACGCCGAACGAATGAACGTAAATACGGCGAATCGTGAACACGAAGGACAGTTGGTACTCGGGACATTCGCCGGTCTAAAGATTAACGCTTTGTAGTTACGTGTACACTTCGCGACGGTGCCGGAGATCGTTTCGATCGGAGCCGACCAATTTAGCGAAACATTCGCCTAATTTTCTCCCGGCTATCTATATAATCGATAGTTGAGCCGAGACCAAACGCCTGTAACGATATCGTTAACGTGTTTTGCAAGCGTTGGTGGTAACGTTAGCGTATCCAAACTGAAAATGGTTTTTGCTTACGGGCTTGCGGATTACGCATTGTCCGCAATTCTAGCATACCGAAAATTGCGCCCCGTGCATACGTCGCGAGCGTAGTGTCTCTCGCGTACTATCCAACGGGCGCGCCGACGGGTGTCGTCGCGCGCACGGTGTATGACTGTGTACGGGCGCACGCCGCCGCATGTGGTGCAGAGAAGACGCCAAAACGGGTACAACCGTAATATATATATATCTCGTGTATACGGAACCGACCAATTGTGAAAATTGGCAACCGATGTATAGAAGTAAAAGGTCGTTAAAACGATGCCAAGATTTTTCGCGTTTCCCCTCCCTCGGGGGGGTGGTGGTGGTGAATAGACCTCACCGGTACTGCCGTACATCTATATACACGTGGTCGGGCCAACGGCAAATTGATGGCGAGAAGGCCGCCAACACGCAACACGCCCGTGAGTTTAATACGCGACCGTAAATGTTCGCGTGTACCGTATGTATTACGTATGTGTACCACCGTTCGCGTGTGCGCAGAGATCGGCGGACACGTACGTATTGTGTAATTGACGGCGGCGCGTAGGTTTTGTCTCGCGCACCCAGCGAACACAACGTTACCGCGCCCGCTGAACACGCCGGTAACTTTTCCGGCACGATTGTTTCGTTTTGAAGCGACGGCCGAGTATATTTTTCCCTCGTTATTCGCTAAGCGAATTCCACGAATCCTCGATATCGTCCCAGTGTCCGTTTACTATTTATATATATTGACCAGTCCGAAATCCCACAGTGCCCTGATTTATATAACCTTCCGACGGTTCCTGGTTAGTATACTACGAAAACCGACGACGTTTTAAAACGCGCGTACGATTCGCGAACGAAAACACGGGGGAAACCGCCGCTGTGGATTAGTACAAAGGGCCAATGACGTATAACGGCCATTTCAAGTGGCGTTCTAAACGCCGGATAGCCATCGTTTTTACGAGCGGAAGAGTACGTCGAAATAATGGAAAATAAACGACGTAGAGGTCACGTAACACGTCGTTTTAGAGCGGCTCTGTTCGTTTTGAAATTAGTTCTAACTAATCGACAATTTGTTTTCGGTCGCATTGCCGGTGTTGTATTTGATATTTTTACAATAGAGCGATTCCTTACGATTCCGAGCCGTTAAGTGGCGACCCAACCATCCATATCGTCAAGAGAATTCATCGGGAAAATCGGCGGCTTACCGTGGTTCGAAATTAAAGCATACGAGATTCGCTTATTCGAAAGAAAATCGTGCCGAACGTAAATCGAGTCAAACTATTTCCTAATTTGAAGACACACGGCAGTTTAGGCGGAAACGTAAAACTAACGGTGAAACATTAAATCGATCGAGTTCACGTTGAAGAGGAGCTGTACAAGCTGTACGATTCGGTCGTTTGATAAACTAGGTGGTAACTGCGACTCGATAGCGGAACGTTCAAATTTAAATATCAATCGCCTCTAGTCTTAGCTTAGTTGATCCGTTCGACGTATTAAAAACCGCGTGCCTATTTCGAAAATTATCCACCGAAATGTAGTCGGGGTACGTTCGAAATTACGGTCGTCATACATTACCAGTGGACGACAATTATTTCATTACGGAGTAAGTGATAATATTGAAATTGTATTTACGTGTTTTCGGATTGGCTTAACAGTTAAAAACACTTTTATCCATTTATCTTTAATACTTTTATCGATTTATCTTTAACACTTTTATTGATTTATTTCCTTTATGAAAACACACGCCGAAGCGAGGAAAATACGTTTCACTATAAAACACTGGATCCAAAATTATACTCCCGTAACGATCGAACATTTTTTTAACAAAAAACGATTTTTCCAATATCCAAGTATGCACGTACAGAATTATGAAAATATTACGACGTAAGTAACGAGTATATAATGCGTACTTCCTCGTCGCGCTTTCTCGATAATTATCGTCACATATACGCCGTTAAGTATGTGTAACATTTGATAAGAGCGTAATCGCCCGCGAGTAATAATCGTTAGTTAACAACGTAATTGCTAAATTCATAAACACGCTAAACGAATTGTGGATGGCCGAGAAAAATGTTGTCGACGCATTTTATAAAAAAACGAAAAACCGTACACGGCGATAATACGACAATCGGGGTTAGTGCGCGCGCAATTATATTGTTCCGAAATAACGGTCCTAGATGGGTGTGTAGTAATTATAATAGAAACGCGTTTTCGTTCGAACAATCGGCAATTCGCTTGACTTTGGGCCACTTTTTTCTGTGCACCAAGGTCAGTTCTGCGTCGAAATCAGGGTCGAATGTTGTGCAAGAAGAAGCGGGCAAGCGCCCACGGAGGAAGACTTCCGGCGGTGTTTGAAACGGTGGATGATTCGCACGGAATGGTTGTAGGGAAAGAGGATTGTGGGGGGGAGTGTATATGGAAGGCAATGATATTAACGAAATACGAATAAAACAAAAAGTTTTCCGGCGATTGTCTCGTTATTTTATAGTTACGCCGCGTATATCGTTCGTTTCGCTTAAAAATAAGCGTATTTTCCCCATATATAAATATATATTTTCAATTTCGACGGTTCTCGCGCGGACATTTTTTTTTCGTAAACACCCGAATCGTTATTTATTTCTTCGTAACGTTTCGATTTCTCCTCTCTTCTAGGTCGTTATATACCTATCGAACGTAATTTATTATTATTATTATTACGGGAACGATAAAAGGTTTTTTTATCGACCATAAAAATGAAAAACCGAAAAAAAAACTCGCGGGTCAACGAGTACCGCCGGGTATTTAGTTTAATTACTCTATTTAATTAGTATTTCGTCTCGTTATTATATAACGTAACGTGTTTATAAATATATATATAAGGACTTCAGAGTCACACACAGAGACACACTATAATGATACGCGCCGTTTAATTAATTTAAAAACGGAACACAGGCGGTGATTCACTCACGGGCCGCCGCGCGGCGTTCGAGGTCCTATTTATATTCAATACGAATCACTACTATATATTATTACGTCGCGCGTATATGGGGTTGCTATTTTTGAAGCGGTCGCGGTTAATGGAAATGAAATTACCATACCATTAATTCCGGGCGTTCGGCTCGTAAATCATTGGAATTCTTACGCGGGCCGAAACCTCACGGGCGTTTACATTATAATATCTTTACGCCGGTCGGAATAAAATATTTAAAAAAAAAAAAACGGCGCCGTATTAACGGGCGACGACGGTCACGTTATTATTATTATTCGGTAATTAACGATAAACGCGGCGATTGTAATTCCGGTTTACGGATATCGATACGTTCGTTTCGTACGACACCGGCGGCTTCTTCATATATCGCGCGGATCTCTAACGCGGCATTCGTTCATTTCAAATGTAATACGCGGCCGAAATAAAAAGTTGCCGTCCCTCTTGGTACGATATTTCTCCCGAGAAATCATAAATGCGCGTCTGGTCTCCAGATGCACGCGCGTTGCATGTGAACGAGATGTTTTTCTTTTTCGCCTTAACTATGTTTGTTGTGTTCTTTTTTTTTTTTGAACCGTACGCCGACTTCGATTTACTTCTCGTTTCGGTTCTCCGTGCAGCGCGACGTAATTGTATTAAGTTTTCTTCCGAAATTTGTTTGTACAAAGCGTTAAGGTTACGACCGACATCCGTTCGAATATATATATATACATATCACTCCCTGCGGTACAGGGCGTCTCGTTTTATTTCCCAATTTAATAGCGTATGGTAATTTACTACGACAAACGTAAATATATACGTACACCGATGTTCGGTATAAAATAAACACGAACACGGATGACGACCGAACAAAGAAAACGTAATAAATTACGATTTCCGTTCAGAATCCGGCGGTGAATTTCGTATAGTTTACGGAAATAACTTCGGCGGCACTAAAGCCGAGTTCACACAATTTTCCATTATCGGTGTTCTCGTTTATTTTGGTAAGAGCTCGGAAATCGGTTATCGAAATAAATGTAAAAATAAAAGTTTCCGTAAAGGATATGGATTGCCGAAATCTCGCCCCGATTTGTTCGATTATAATTCCTTCGATATATCCGAGACAACGAATTCGTTAATTATAATAGCGAAACGTATCGCGTGTAGTAATGTGACGTGACGTTTCGTTATTCTCTAATTAATCGTTATTTAGGGTTTGTATTTTAAACGGCGATTCGACAACGCGGCAATACTTTGTGTATTCATACGCCGTTTGTACGTTACCCGTTTTCTTCATGGTACTAATAAATAAACGGAACGGAATTATTTCGTTTTTGACTTTGGTATTCCTATACTCGTTTAAAGTTACTAAAGTTATATAAAAAAGTCTTTTAAACGAAAAAGTACAACGGCCATTTAGAAGAAGTACGAGTTTCAAGTATTAAATAGAACAAAAAACTTCGCGAAACGATCTGTTTATAATATAATTTATTTTTATATAAAGGAATAGACGTTACGAATTTATGGCGAAATTATCGAACATTTTTCGAAACGTTTTCACGCAACTGTTCCAAATACTTTACCGAGTATCGCTACGGATCGTTTATTTTACATTATTTCGCCCTCTGGGCGAACAATTTTCTTATTTTCTTCTAGAATAGTAAATGACATGCACGCCACACTCGAAGCCGGATCCCATTTCGTCCGAAATAAAAATGTAATTCGACGACACGCGTAATTCAGAAATAAAACAATTAGCCTACGCTTGGCCGGTTCAGACTAAACTTTGCTTAAAATTTTTTTACATACGTCGTAATCGAACGTAATTAAACAGCGAGGACGTAAAAACGAAATAAATCTGCTCAACATCAGAAGACAATGTACGGCGCCATTCTAATCCAGACTATTAAAACCGTCGTCACGGTTTACCATTTCCCGTCGAAACAATAGAACGTAACTATTGTCATTCGGTAAATGGGAAAAGCGTGTCCAGGACCAATCGGCGACTAACACGAACGATAAATACGGGGCAATTTTCTTCCGAACGTTTTGCACTGGCGTCGAACGTTTTCGTTTCCAAATTTCGCACGACCTATCCGGTTTTCGGAGTTAACGTCCGATTTGCCGGTATCGACCGCGCCGGGCGGCCGAACGTTTTCGGGTATTTTTCGAAAATATTACGCGGCGCCCGAACGGGTCGTATTATATTCGTATTCGAAAAAGAAGCCCGACGCGAATCCGTCAAAGTGGCCGCGGTTTCGCGGACACGAGATCGATTATAAATCGAGAGTTCCCCGGGGCGAATAACGCAATTATAGAAATACGCCGACGTTTAATTAGTTAGGGGGCGCGGTGTTGGAAGTCGGGTAAATTGTATTATGTTAAGTGCGCGTAGTAGACACCGGCGTGCCGTAAAATATCACGTTGTACTCGGGTTTTGGCCTAACGCTAACGCGAACGGCACCGCTCGTTTATATAACACGTGCCGTGCACACGATAGCCGATCGTCTATCGGGGCGCGCCCGAGTTTGATTTTCCGACGACGGTTCAATTCGTTAGCCTCCCGCCGAGACTGAATTTCGCCGACGCGTCGTGTCGCTGCCGTCGGTTTCGCGAACCGCGCACGTAATACGCCCGTCGAGTCGGCGAATAGAAAACCGACTTTATCGCGCACACCTGCCCATTACTACCCATACATATAGGACTACTACTACTCATACTTTGGTTCGTTATCACGGATTGTTGTCGACCCGCCCGATGCACTAACCGAGCCGACGACGACGCGCGCGCATTTTCCGTACGATCGCGACAATAATAATTGCCGTTCGATACGGCACCCACGTGTATTCGAATACCACGCGCACACGTGGCTACGTATCGTACGGTTAATTGATACGACGGGTGATGCAACTAACAGACGGAGCGATAGGGGGTGGGTCAAAATCTTATTAGTGCCGAGAACGGATGTGGTGGAACAACGCGGGCGTACGTGGGCATATCATATGGATAATTAGTGTTGAACGATCGCGGTAATTAGAAATTAACGAACCTATTATTCGTTTTCTCGCGTATTGTATTATTTGAATATATATATGTTTCGTGTTTGATCACTACCTCGAGTGTGTGCCTCCACAATCGTGTAATATTTCGGTAACTGTATACACGGTAGATGGGGGACGTATAGTCTATTACTACGGTTGGCGGAAATTAAAAAAAAAATATTACCGCGAATAAACAAAAACGCAATTCCCTTTGTAGACACGTTCAATTTAATTACGTTGAAACAATACGCCGGTAATTTCACGTTATAATTATTAGCTTAACCGGACTAAAAAATTGTACGCATCTCCAATTTCGTACATTGGCCAGTCGAGGTACCGGTGAAATCCACGTCGTTGGATCGCGTCGAAAATCCTCTAATTGTACACGATTTTTAGATTATTCGAACGCGTTTTTTATAATACGTCTCCGGGGCGTGTGTCTAATTTACAAAAAAAAAAAAAACAAAATCGCTTTCGTAAATTCGGAAAAAACGGATTTCTTACCCGTGTTTTTTTTTACGACGCGTTTGTCGATAACCGATACGTAATTTGTAATAAGAAACTCGTCAATATTAACCGATAGATGAAGACGCGTACGTGAATTTCACAAACACGGTGTCCAGCCTTACCAGACATACAATATAAAACGAATTGAAGCAATTATAGCGTTCGAAAATTATTTTTATAGTTTCTACGTGATAAGACGCGTGGTTACGTACGGGATAGTATAACGACATAATAATATACGAAGTATGAAAAGATACAAAACGGAACGTTGACTCTACGCGGCGATAATAATTTACGCGGTATATAAGTGTACGTTTGACTTACGGTACTTCGATGCCCCATCGCGCTCCCATTAATATACAGACCCTTTTGTAACAACGCTGTACGCGTATATGTTTGCAGTTTATAACGATCGTTTATACTATAGGAATATGATATATTATAGTGATAAAATTGGTTTTATCGGAGTCCGTGTATGGTAGAGGGATTGGAGGACTGGATTCGAACGAATCGCCATCGAGTTAAAAAGAATATTAAGTAATATATTGAAAAATCGATAAAAAAAGTTATACGGTTTATTTAACGTTTTCGACGAAATCGATTTTATTGTAAAATATAAGCTTCGAAATCGCGTATTTATTTACGATTTCGATAAAATATACGCGGTTCAATTTCGTGTAATCCGGGCAGATAGCTAGACTGATAAAAATATCGACGTCGTAAACGGAACTAACATTTAGAAGATCGGAAACTTGTAAACGATTTTTGATTTTAGGGTTTGGTAATTTAAGATTGGAATACCGAAAAGCGCGTACGAATTGTAATCGAACGTAGGATATTTATAAACGGTATCGTTAAAATAATCACGAAAAATCGGTAATAAGTATTCGCGGTTTTTTCAACAGTTTTCGTAGTTATTAGAAAAACAAATTGTCCTAATAGTAAAAACGAGACGCTAATTAAAATATAAAAACTAACGGTTTCGATTAATTGAAATCTGTTTACGTTTAAAAACTCGTTTTTTAATAACCAACGTTAAATTGGCGTCGCGTTTAATTTTTATACAATTCACGCGTGCGTGTGGTTTTCATTTTTATTTAGCTATAAAAACGTAATTTTTCAATTATCGATACGTATATGAAACATGTGGACACAAAGTTCGAATCAATGAAATTGATCTTGGCGAAAATCGACGTTCGTTCTGTTAATAGTGGATAATGACATTGCAAACATCGCCAATATACATCGAATATTTGTCGAAATAATACGCGCCTGTACATCACGTGAAAACGTTTTCGCGATGTCACGATATATTGTCAAATTCCAACGAACGTGTTGGGAACTTTAAATTTTCACGAATTTGAATCATTTTTTGGCAGCGCGGGGTATAATTTTAAAAGTCGCCAATGTAATTAAGGGCTCAAGAGGCACCCAATTCTATATATATATATACGATTATAATATATAAATCGTTGTTCCCCGGACGGGTCCGACGTAGACCTAGTCATCCCACAGGACTCCGCGGGCTACAGGGGACCGTAATTTCCCATTCAATTAACTACGCTCAGTCGGGTTATGAAAACGAATTACCCGTTTGTCGTTTTCGGCATAATGCGTACGGCGTGCACTCGAAATACGTCCGTGCACGTCGCCGCCGTCACCGGAAACTTGCCCGTTGCTAATGTACCCACGCCCCCTCCCACTAGCCTCAAAAACTACGATAAGCACCGGATGACTGTGAAAAAAAAACAATAAACCCTAATGGATGGTATACATACGTATACGTATATACGTACGCGTGTACGTATATTTAAACTTTCCAAACACTTATAATTACGTTTCGGTCGGTTAAACGTTTTCGTTTAATTCGAATTCGGAGCGATAGCATTGTCTGTACACGTAAAATACTCGGGTAGGCGTAGCTGGTTAGATAATATATCTAGGTATTGATTTTCTAGGTACAAATGTAATAATAATGCAAACGAACTGTACGCTCGTAATATTTATAATATATATATATATATATAGTTAGGTTCAGTTAGGCTCTTAAGAATGATCGTTTTTGTAAAACTTTTTGTGATTTTTATCAATAAACGATGGCGACTCATTGGTACGAAGTACTGCCTTCAGGCATCCCGGGCCAGTGAGTGTATTGCCGATTAAAAAAAAAAGGTTCAGTTAGGCTTCAGAGTCTCTATTAAAAAATCGACGTAAGCTATTGACGTTGGGGACATACGTTTTCTGTAAAAAAAAAAAACAGTGTTTGATTTCGAAATCGACGTACCGGTAACAAAATTAAAAATCGAAATCAATACCCGAGTCGAAATTGAAATCATAGCGGACCAAAAATCGGTAATTCGTATCGTTATAACGCAAAACTAACATCGGGATACAGTGTCCACCTGGATTTGTACTACCGCGGAGAACTGAGGAACGGACGAGTGACGAGAGGCTATCGATCGCGCGGGAACACGAACGGATTTTGCCGGACGGTGACAGATCGACGAACATCCGTCGCCGTTCTTTCCCGTTTGGGAATGTGACGCGTTGCGTTATACAAATAACCACGGCCTGTCTACTTTCGTATTATCCGCGCGTATTTTTACACTAGGAATTTAGATAGATAATCGAAACGGACCACGACAGGAATTTGTATATAAACTTAAATTTCGTGGAACGTTTAACGAGCGCAATATAAAAGTAATTTTCGTCAAATTATCAATTTTGGCGTATTCTCGCGTACATTTTATGTACACCGTGAAAAAAACGTTTCGCCGTTTATAGGAATCGAACCATTAATCGATACTTAAAATTATTACGAAATACGACTACGTGACTATAATATACTCGACGCTTTACTTACGTTACCACGTGTAATTACGTAACGGAAACCAAATCGTCCAACTCACAAAGTATATGGGCGGGACTGTTTTCCAAAATATTCCACGACAGGGGTCACATTACACAACTTTCGTTGGGTGTAGTCCGTGCTTGTGCTAAACTTTCCAAGTATCCGTCCTTCGGGCATTTCGCAATTTAATTTGTACGCACGCGAACGCGCTGCCGCCGTACTGAAGTATTAATTTGTATTCGCAACTAATTTGTGACTTGTTTCTTCGGGAAATAAATCATTCAAAATGACAATTACGTTCCGTCTAACTAATAACTTATTAAAGCGTTGCCGTGGGAAATAATTATGGCTGCCGGAGAAATTATACATAATCGGCTGTATAATACGTGCACGATTCCTCGAGACATCTATATAATCGTTGCCCTCTAAGCGCTGTTTCGGGCATTTTTCGTCGTGACCTTTGTAATCGCGAGTTTCGAAAATAATCAATAACCAAAATACGTATTTCGTAAGCGGGATAACGCGTAGAACGCGTATTTCACCGCGCACGTTGGGGTGCCTAGTGGGGCGGAATGAGAGAGAGAGAGGAAGGGAAACGTACGAAATGCGTCCGGTTCGACGTTTGAGAAATACTTCAAACGTTTGTTTCGAAGGGCAGAGATGCGTATAAATACGACGCGTGGACGACGATTTTGGTGTTTCTATTTGTAGAGTCATTCGGTTTTCGTAATAGCGTTAAACGACAGATTGTAGTTGTCACGCGACTTACGTAAATTGATAAACGAAAAATAAATAAAACAGAAGGAACGCTATATAGGAAACGGATTTAAACCGACACGCGATACGTTTCTAAGCGTTTTTACAGCGGACGTTCCCCTACCGTCGGGCAAATACGCGCGCGGTTTTTTTTCGCAACGTCCAAAAGAACGATTTTGTCGTATTTGGAACACGTTTATTGTATCGAAGCGTTTTATATATATGTGTGTGTGTGTGTGTGTACATAAAAGCGCTATATAGGCGCGTTGGTTGAGAACGATTGCGAAACACGTACGATACCGTGGACAAATATGAAATCGGTTGGTCGAGACGACACGCTATAACGTAACGTTTGCGTGTTCGTGAAACGATATCGACAATAGTGGATTCGATTAAAGAAACGTACGAATTTCGTAGATTTGTTCGAAAAATTTCGGCCAGCAACGAACGAGGACGAGACGACGAGCGTGTAAGTATTCTCGATTCTTATCGATTTAACGGCCGATGGATCGGTTTCCTCGAAAACCAAAAACTCCCCCGTAAATTAGGTTGGCGCACGATGCACGGAATGTAGTAAATAGTTATCACGAATTGCGCGTCGGCGAACATCTAAGCGTTCTCGGACAAATATTCTGAAAATCGAGCGTCGTTTTTCGGTAAAACGTACACGACGAGAACGTACGCCGTTTTGTTTTTTATTATGCCTACCGGATGGGCGACGTGGGCGAAACAAGTACACGCGTCTCCACGCGCAAATAATAATAAACGCGAGTCGGTGTGCCCAGTCCCTGATATGTATACGTCGCGACGCGGATTCTTTAGTTTCGTTTGTCCGGATCGCGCGCGTCGCGAGTACTATTTCCGCGGTCTTTACGTAAATTCGAGTTTTTTCCGTTTTCGCTCACGAGGAACGTTCATAGCACTTAGCCACCACTCGCATTCCTCCTATACCGTACAAAAGCGGCGGCTGTACGCCAGAACGTCGTATGTCGAAACATCAACGAATCCTACTTTCGGCCCACACCCGAATTCCTTTCCAACAGATACCGCACACTTTATCGCGACACTAACGGTTTCACAGAAAAAGCCTTTTATTAAAGCGGTTCTTTATTCCTGCGGTAACGTAATCGAAAAATGTATCGGACGGCGTTCCGAAACGGCATTATAGCTACAGCTGCGCGTTGATGGTTCGCCGTAGGTATATCAAAGTGGCAATAAACCGATAAAACGCGGCAGACTAGTATTCTCTCGTAAACTATTCAGAAATTTCGTATAATAGGTTAATATATGTATATAATAATTAATATATTGATAGGTAATAATTAAATTGAACGTTTTCCCCGAAAACAACGTAATATTAAATCTTCGTCTTTAGACGAAAATATAATTCTTCATTTAAGCCGCAACCGTTCAGCGTTCCAGTAAATATACTTTGAGGTAGGATAGCATTTTTACCGGTATCCATTATTTCGAATCTTTCAAAACTTTCGTTTTGTTCGTCGAGTTATCGAAGTTTTGTTTCCGTGGCGGACAATAATTGGACCGCTTTTTCGTTTTACAGCGATTCACGGAATTCTGTCTAATGTAAAATCTATTGTTCTAGCGCGAAGTTTTTTTTATTATTATCGATAGAACGTCGAGATAGAATTATTATGTTAGAAAAAAAAACGCATAGAATTTTATTTTATTTTTGTAAAATTCTAAACAGTCATTTCACGTGTAAATTAGTTACGCAAAATCGCATTCTTCAAATCTCCGTGAGAAACTCCGTATATTGGGTTTAATAATATCGACGATATATTCCTCGTTTTTCTATTTTCGTGTACAATAACAATAAACGATTGTTTCGATAATCCATTAACGGAACGCGAGGGTTACGTTCGCCCGCACCCTTCGCCGGTCCCATCCCCCCCTCCGCCCGTCGCTCATCCATGACGGCGCCTATGGCAGCGCCAACGTGTTTCGTAAAGGACGTATAATTATCGGTACTGTACGAGATGCGATCGTGAACAATTCGAAAAACACGCGGCGGCGGTAATATCGAAAATAATATATATAATTATTCGGACGATTCGTTACGGGGTTGCGTAATATATCCGCGGTGAATAAAAACTCGTTTCGAATGGGGAAATCGGGAGAAGGGTGTCCAAAACCATTGTAATAAAACTTTTCTAAAACTCCATAATACGACCTGTTTTATCGACAAATGTGTAAATTTGGTCGCGCGCGCACACGGTGTATTCCGAATAATAAATTTAAACGTTACGCGTATATTTCAAACACGCGTTATATTTTGAATCGGTTATTAAAAAAAAAAAAAATTTTACATTTTATATCGTTCGATTTTACGGAGAAAATTTTATTATTATAATAAATTTACTAAATTCGGAGATGACGCAGTTACGGAATAAATATGTAAATCGACCGATGACTGTGATTAATTCAATTTCATAACGAATACGCGAAGGATTTGCAGGTCTATTCGAATTGACGGTAGCGTATTAATAATTCGATCGTTTCAAATTCGATTTCGACGTGATTGAAAACGAAAAAAAATATGCTCTGAATACTCGTCGGGTTTTGACGAGACTTTTTTCGCAATCATTTACGAACATTTATCGTTGACAAGTATTTTACGGGCGTGTATACAGTCGCTCGGTTCGTTATGAAATTCGTCGGTTTACGGCGATGTTGTCGGAACCGAATTTTCGTCAAACGGAATTCGAGTGCATTTCAGAGTTTCCCTAGTGGTACCTAATGTACATCATCCGAATTTCGGGTCCCCTAATAAATAAATCGATTTCGCATCACGTTCCGTCCGCGTACCGTTTGGGCGAGTTTTTAGGTATAAACCGCGACATCTGCACACGCGGTTCAACGGTATCACAAAAGGGGGATGGGTTACAAATGGAAACGTGTTCGGGCGAGGATGGCCGGAGGGGGATACGTTAATCACGGACGATGTGACGGCGATAAGTTGGTGCGGTGTGTGGGTAGGTAGGGGTCGATAATAAATCGTGGACGAGCGGCGTATATTCGTTCGCATTGGTGAGTTTTCCGTTAAGACCGTGAAAAATCGCCGAGAACGTTTTTTGACGTTTTATTTAAAAACGAAACGGCCGCGTACATCAGGTCCAGACGCGGGATTTTTTTAGGCGCGCCCGTTATGCCGTAACGTCGGTCGCGGAGAACAAATGGTTACGTACCGAAAAAAGTACGCGTTTCACGCACCCCTCCGGGCGTCGTGCGATATATTATTGTACGCGGATCGATTTATTTCCACGCGTGACCGACGTGTGGTGGGGAAATATACAGAGCGATGCGTCCGATTCGTACGTAAACGAATAAATACATATTCCGCCTCCTCCTCCTCCCGCAGAAAGGGAAACTTCGTTCGTTTGCCATTTCGAGTTTCCGAACAATAGTGCCGTTTGAAAATTCGTCCGCGAATCGACGTCGAAACGCTCGAACGGATACTAGCGGCGGCACTGGACGGCAATATTCGGAACGGACGAAATACGATAAACGTTTTATTAGCGCGCCAACGTCCTTTAGTTTTGCTCGCGTAATTATAGAATACGGCCACTGTATACAAACACAATCGTAGAAGTTATTTCCGAAACTATCTAGCGGTGGTCGTGTTCGAAAAGTTTGTGTACGGAAATTCGTTTATCTCGTTCCTTTATCTCGGCAGCCGTTCGCGACGAGCCATAACTACCGAACGAAAAACTGAAGTGATAAGAACGACACGAGCGCGACTGGTAACAACAGTGGTCCGTCGTCCGCCCGCGGTACTCGTTTCCGTTTCCGAACGAGAGCGTTTTGAACGCGCCAAGCGATTAATTAATTTTTTCCCGCGGGCCTCGTACAGGAGGACTTACCAAAAAGGACTCGGCATTTTCACGCGGCGTTTACGGGCTAAAGGCATCAGCAATATAACCCGCGGAAATTCGACACGCTACGACGGCAATAATAATGTACGAATCGGCCAGATCCGAACCGCTGGACTCGACTTCCGTCCGACACCCCCCACGCGCGTGCGTACGTTCCGCCGGTTTCTTTCGCCCGCCAATCCCATTTCGTATATTATGTAACGTACACGACGGTCTAATTGTATTCGGCAATCGTATAACAATACGCCGAGCGCTCGTTCACCCTTTCGTCGATAATAATAACGAGTAAACCGTAATCGTCTACACGATTAACAAAAAAAAAAAAAAAACTAA